>JABASF010000401.1:0-43662 GCA_019776145.1 Harlomillsia oculata | reverse complement strand
ACCCGTTCCATTGTACGAACATCAAGAATTTTAAATTCCGAGTGAGTGTGGGTAAATAAATGAGTATGCGTTTTAGTAAAACAATTTTACAGCATTTTTTTCTTAACGCAAGGAACTTTTTAAGCCAAAACAAAGGTATAGAACATTTTATGAGGTTGCAAATAATGACACGTATTTAGTGTTAATTATCTCTTTGAAAGATATTCAGCATGATGCTAATGACAGTTTTAATCTGACAAAAGATTTGTACAATTACACATTTAAATTTACGCGAATCTCGTTCACCTTGGCATTGTCACGCAGAAGAATGCGGTTTTTCCTTGTTAATTATAATGAAAATTGAAATAATGCTAGTGATATTATGGAGCATATAATCCAAAGTAAACTATGTACTGTAATGGAACTCATACTCTAAATGGCTCAGGCTATCAAGGTGAACACTAACACTGTGTTTATGTTAGGTACGTGCATTTTCGAAAACTTTTTTTCTTATCGTCATTATCGTACAATCTCGCCTTCCCGCAGTCCGCAATCCTAACGCATGCAACCCTTGCCCCTGTCCACGTGTATCACACACACGAGACACTTCCAAGAACTTTCTTATATATTTACAATTCTACAATACTCCTTCCAAATGCAACTCATAGATCAAGGATACAAAGCGATCTTTCAACACTTGGTCATCATGAGCATCCCGTGGTACATTTTTAAACAAGTCGGTCAAGTGTCCATTTTCAGATGCTTGTTGCGCATCCATGTTATGTTTACCCGGTTGCTGAAGAATAATTGGAAGAACCAATATCGCAGCCGAAAGGCCAAATAATTTAGCACGATTAAATCGTCGCTGAAAATTTTCGAATGTGAATCCTGGTAATGGGTCGCACTGTAGGAGATCACAAGTATTCACGAATTCATCGTAGTAGACTCTGAGTAGTTCTACCTTTTGCGTGGTTCTGAGTTCCGGTTCCACACTCGTGTACAGAAAATATGCCAAATCAATTGTAGGGCAGCATTCTCGACTGATTTGCAAATCTAGCAAAAGAAACTGTTGCGGTTCTAATGAGTCAGGTTTGTATCGGAATAGCATGTTGTTCACCCAGCAATCACCATGATTTACTACAATCCAAGGTTCTAGAAAAAAATAGAAATAATTCGTCAGATAGTAAATTCTATTACGTTTTGTGAATCGGACAATCGGAACGACATTCTAATAGTAATCAGAATTTTCTACAATATTGTAATATTGTAATTATGGTATTTGGTATACCTAAATTTCCGTCCATGTTGGGGTACTGTGGAACTACGCGGAAATGAGCTTCAAAGTCCTCGTCACGAATTCCATTTGCACTCGTGTAACTGTTAATAAATTCGCCAAATTTCGATTCCAAATTTGTAAACGATTTCAGTGCAAGATCGAGCCCAGGTTCCTTTTCTATTAACCCTTTCACGAGATTGAAGTTTGCGCTTATCATTGTAATAATATTTTCCTTTTCCCTTGTGAAAAAGTCGTCTTGAAGAAAAGGAAATTTTTCTCTCATATTTGGTAACTTGAAATGATTTTTGTATGCCCAAGTCGTCGCGTGAAATCGAGCCAGATCACGCATCACTAAAGTAGTATGAGCCTTATTTAATCCATTAAATTTGTCTGTCATCCGAAATCCCTCGCTACGGGCGTCTATCATAATTATGTAATTGGAAGAAGGGTCGTCATTGAATTCATTTGCTAAAAAATCAAATAAATGATAAAAATTCCCACTGCTCTTAAAAAGTGTTGTACAAAATGTAATGATATTCTAATTGATATTATATAAAGATTTAGAAATCATATACATGTCACAATGTCGTTTCCAAGATTATCGTAGTCCACAGAGTTTCCATGTACCAGTCCCGGAAACTTTGGGAGCTGTAGCTGGCACTTATTCAAAGCAGAACATTTTAGTTGCTGTGTTTGAAACGCTTGCACTGAAGGAATAAACACTTTGTACATGAGCAATTCTTTAAGAAAACAATTTGTCTTCATGAGAAATTCTTGTCTTGCGGGATGCGCTGGAAATATCTTAATGATCCACGATAATTGTCGATCATCTCGTACTGTAAGTTTTACTGAGTACAACACACTCAGAAAGTTGTCCCCCGCTTGAGAACCATCGGATATTTCATATGAAATGATAGGTTCCCCTAAAATTCTTTCCAGAAATTCTCTTTTCAAGTTAAAATCCAGCACAAATTCTTGGCTGCTGGTACCCATGACTTTATTTATGGATCTTTAATTTAATTGTACACATAAACGTTTAAACGTAAAATTGTATACGTTCCTCAAATACAAAGAAAGTCAAAAAACAAAACGCTATGAAACCCGTTTCATAGGCTATTTTATTGTTGCTCAATTCTGATTTCTCCTGTTGTAAATACACACATTGTAAGTAAGAAGCTTTTGTACATACACACAAAGCGCGTGTGAAGGTTTAATGTAACTTACCAAGTGTATTTATACTAAAATCTGAATTGCTCTCATAACTATTATATTTAATTACGCTAACGTGTCCACTCAACGCTAAAGGAAGTTGGTACTAGCGAACACAAGCATACTGGAGTTTGGAGTTATAAGTTATAACAATACATTTGCTCCAAGGGACACAAGCTATAATTATTATAATTTCTATCAACAGTTTCCAGCATCAACCAACACGACATGAAAAATTGCCACAACAATAGATAATACTCACAAATGAAGACTTGTTTATTGTTTTCTACTTCTACCTACTGTACTTCGTCAGAAATGAGTAAATATGAGTAAGGTTTTGGTTTGGTATAACGTATAACAGACTACAATACATCTAAATGTAAAAAGTTCTACCTTATCGTACTTACGTAATGCTACATGCTAATATATTGTGTTGAAGTATTCCAAAAAAAACGATGCTTGACCTTAAAGTGTAATTACAATACCAATACATTTTTAGACATTTTTAATTTTTTCAGGTTCGTTTGTAAAGTCTTCCTATTACATTTTACATGTCTCGTTCTGGTTCCAAGAACTCATCTTCATCTCGTATTGGGCTCATGGGGTTTTGCTTGTCTTCTGGAGTGATTCCGCCACTTCTATTCATTCCTTCCAATGTTGCTTGTTTTTCTGTGCTGCTGTTGAGAATTCCTCGTGGTTTGGCTTTCGGTGGACTAACATTAATATTATCAGAATTGAATATTACGGTTTTGGATATATGCGAGTTATTTTTGGTCGTTGGAGTTTCATGGTTATCTTCAAGTTGGTGGATAGCAGTGTTAGAATCAGTGATTTTATCTTCAGCATCGCATTTCATTTCTCCATTCAATTGTTCTAGAAATTTATTTTCGTAAGTGATTTCTGCCATTTTCCCTTCCTGCTCTTGCTCAATGTTATGGATTCTACTTTCTTCTGGATGCGTTTTTATGGAATTGTTAGGGTGTTCCACGGCCATTGCATGAAACGGTGAATTGGAATTGGAAGTTGATGCAATCATTTGACCATGATCAATGTGAGTTAATGAGAGTTCCGGTACGATTCCTGTCGGCGGTTTGCTTTGTTTTTGGTCACGGTTTTTTGTGACTTGAAGCACAACGTCAAGTTTCTCTATAATGCATCGAAACTTATGTGATGCATCGCCTCGGCTAGGAGAATTTCTGCTAGACCCTTTCATCTTCAGCGTACTCTTTTGCTTTCCAGTTCTTGGGAGTTCGTATGTGTAAAGTATGATGGGACTAGATTCACCGACTGTAGAAGCAACCCCGACGACAACGTAGTGGTCAAAAGGATGATAATCCACACAAGTGACAGCACAGTTCCAATGATTATCTGGAGTGATGAATTTAAGAATTGACCCTGTGTCAGTGTCCCAAATGCACAACGTTGCATCTTCGCTTCCACTCAAAACCAGATTTCCACAAGGCGAGAAACAGCTTCCAATTTGCAACCTTCAATCATTAAAGCATGCTGTACTACATTGTGTTTAAAAGGTTGAAAATTAAAATGGATTAGTTTTTCATACTTGTCGTTCTGAACTCCCCAAAATGTTTGTAGGACGACAAAATTCTCAATGTCAACAATGAATATAGAATTTGCTCTAACATGCACAAGAAGGCGAGAGCCTCCGGGATGACAACACACGGAGTTGATTGGTTGTTTTCCGGAATCACTGAACTTGATGTTTCTGTAAAAACAGTCATGTAGGAGATATAGCTTTTATAACTTGTATGCACCTATGCACCTACAATTTATTATGATAACTAGGTTCTGTAAAATATACCTGTCAATTTTCCACGACTTTTTCCGACTTGGGGATTTCATACTAAATTTCAACAGCGTACCGCTTCCATCTCCACTAAATAAATGATAGCCTCCAAGATCAAATGTAGTGCAGTTGACAAAGCTCTCGTGTCGATCCAGCTAAACATCAATTTTTTCAATTTTACATTTTGAATGCCAGTATTTTTCTTTAGATATATTCATTTAATTACTAAGAATATTGGAGCGCTATCGTGATTTGGGCCTTTATATATTCCATTGTATCGATCATGCCCGTCGGTTTGAACATCCCAAATTCGAATAATGTAATCATAGCATCCGGTGGCAACAATTGATGGGTGTGTGGGGTGAAATGTGACACAGTATACAAATGACGGATGAAGTAAAGCCTATAGTTACACAGTTTTCCAAAGAAGATGGCTAAAAGATTGTTTTCTGTTTGACCAATGCTTATGAAATAACACATAATATTAATCACCTTAACAACACGTAATGAATTTTCCATGTTATTATCCATTTTCCAAATTAATGCTGTGCAGTCCGCGGAAGCTGATGCCAAGAAATGGACTGTAGACTTGTTATCAACTTCAAAAAATTTCCATGATAGATCATAAATGACTCCATGATGACCACGCAAACTTCTCACTAAATTTCCGGATGGAATCTCAAATACTAGAACTGAGTAAATTTCATCCATATCAAATCCGACCGCAAGTTTGCAGCCACATGGGCTGAACCGAACACAATGGACATTTCCACTAATTATTAGATTCAATGAATCGATTTGAGTACTTGGAAGCGTCATAGCCATTTTGTTTGGAACTTTACAGCTTTGGCCTTCCAAACGAGTCCAATTAGGGTATTTCCAATTGTTCTCATGGCCTTGCTTTTCTGAATCAACGGGTCTATGTTTCGTGTGTGACAATTTTTTGTTATCCATTTCACTTGGAAACGATTGTTCGTCTTTTAAGTGGAGTAATTCTTTTAAACCCGGAAATCCCTGTTGAAAAGGATGGATTCCTTTGACTGTTACATACAAGCTTGCATTTATTTTGTCTCTCCTATTGCTTTTCCACCAATTGTACACTTCAGGATCCTGACCTTGTCCGTTGTCCTTTACTTTTAATGACACTGGTTTGTAAAGTTGTAAACGAACTTTCTTATTCAAATGTGAACATCGTTTTCCTATAGGTTTCAAAAAGCCCCATGCCACCTTGTACCACCCAGCCTCAGATCCATGAAACCGAAAGGATGAAGAATTCATGCCAGCCATTGGCAAAAAATCCATAAGTTCAAAAAAGAACATCGCATTATAATCTTCTTCTAACAAGCGTTCAAATGGTTCCTCAAACAACAGTAATTCGTTCCATGTTGGGGCAAATGAAGAAAAGCCGCTACTCATTTGACAAGGTTGGGTTAGAATGGGAAGTATGGATTCACTACGTAATCTCGTAAGTTTTGAGCTTTTTCTTCGAGATTCATGAGAATCTGCGATGTCACCTAAACGACTCTTACGACTGTGCTTCTTTACGGATTCTAGCTGTGAGTAGTGAAACCGACTTAAGTACTGTCCACTTTCATCCATGATGGTAACTTTCACAACTGGATGCAAAACGTTGGGATCCATTGGTAACGAATCCGTATTATGAACCGTGACACCAAGAAATGCCTGGTTTTCTACAGCGGAATCTCTCGCTTTTAATATTTGTTTGCGACGATGATGAGATTTCCTTCTCGCCTCGGAAATCACTTTGTCTGTCATCGATGGTTTTTCAGCTTGTTTAGTTTCTACCACTTTCAATTTTTCCGTCTTTGTTTTCTTCCACTCAGTCCATTTTGATTTTTGAGTTTCTTTCTTGTAATCTTTTCCCAAATTCCTTTCCTCCACTTTGGACTCAGATTTTAATAACTCCGTTTGAATTATTTCTTCTTCCACCACTCCTTGCAAGGGACCATGTGCCTTTACACTTTCGTCTTCAAATGTGATTTGACTTTCTGCCTTTATGGAAAAAGGTTTCCTTTTTGCAAACCCTGTGGAAGTTACTGGTTTCTCTTTAACAATTGGCAAAGGTTCTTCCAAAGGAAAGTCTTGAGATGACATTGAAGAAGTCAGTGTGGATGACTTCCCAAAGAAATTCCTCGTACTTTTTCTAAATCTGGACAAAAATGATGGTTTCAATTTCGAAGTATCTTGCTCTGATTCTTCTGCCTGTAATTCAGGGTATGTTTCTTCAGAAACATTTGGTTCTCCTATTGCCACTGCCAAATATTCATCTTGGACCGCATTCTTTGTCAATTTCTTAGGTGATGATGATGCCTCTTTCGAAGTTGTTTCTATACTCGTTTTGTCTGGGTTTAATATTCCTTTTACTTTAGTTTTCTGAACGGCATAGGATTTCACGTTTTCTTGGTCTCCCTTCCCAAGTTTTCTTCTACGAGAAGGTTTTACAGAGCCAGATGAATCTGACGACACATCACCTTTGCTAACATTAGTCCTCATTGGCGAGTTCGATGCAATACTCGTAGGAAGTTCTGCATCCATGGTAAACGAAAGGTTATCTGCTTCAAAATGTCGCACCCTTTCACTACTGGACGAAGACACAGAAATAACATCATCCGTATCACGTCCCAATTTTTGATGCCTATCTGGGTCTGGATTAGGAGAACTGGCGAAAGTCTGACGGACCTTTCTTGGACGAGGCTGTGGCTTCGGTTGTCCAGAGTCTAAATATTACAATTACATAATAACGCCAGTAACCCTAATATTTAATAATGATTGAGTTGTAATTTTCATTAATTATGCGTTTAAATTATAATGAGCAACCTAAGGAGTCGTCTCGTTCCGGAATTTCACGACTGCGACGGTCAAGGTCGTCTAGTTGTAATAGGTTTAAAGTACTCATCTTTTATCTTATGGTGACGATAAACCTTTAATTACAATTAAATTAATTTCGAACCCTGAATTCAAATGCGAGGGTTCGATACCTTCTTGATGTCCAAATTAAAATAGAAAATGTACATATGAAACTTTATGTGCAAGATAAGAAATTACGATTTCAATTTTCCAACTTACAACACCAATTAATCAACTGTGTACTTGTAATTCTTAATTGTAACTTTTTTGAAGATTTCAACTTGTTCTGTGCAATGGGATGGTTTTGCTTGATAGATGTACGAGTGAACTTGGCAATGACTCATGAATTGTGTCGGGAATTGTAACCGCGGTAACGAACGCGAAGCGCAAAATGAAAATCAATGATATTCCTATTTCTCTCGGCGCTATTGAACATTGGACTTACGATGTATCAATGCATAGTGCGAATCCGACATCAAATGTACGTGCTACAAGTTCCAAGCTACAACTGAACCGGAGATTAATGCAATTGTGCGTCACGCATATACGTGTTTGTATGCATGTTTATTTTTGTATTTACAACTACAACCAATGACGATAATCTTTGAACTACTACTACAATAAGTGCAATTCGTAAATTTTGACACCGTTTATTATTTTCAAACTAATATATTTAGTTTTTAATCGAAACTTTACATGACTACAGTTACATCGTTACATGCGAAATACATCACGTTCCATTCAACCCAAAAACAAACGAAAATTATTCACGTATTTTCAGATTAATAAATTAAAGACTACTAATTCTTTTTTGTCGTAGGAGTGTTAGTGCCGGCCGATATTTCATATTCAGGATACACTGGAAAACTCTGCAATAGTCACAAACAGAAACAATAATGATATTTTTGTATTGTTATTTTAATATTATAATACGACAATAATAATGATGATAACATTGTATTGTATGACATCAACTTACGCCTTGCTTCTCCTCAACCTTAGTAACTCCGTGAACAGCATCCAACGCAGCAGCATTTTCTTTTTTCAAATGTGCAATGGCTTGATTCTGTAGAACTTCGTCCTCCGTAGGTGCGGTTTTGCGTCTGTACCGGAGCCAAGCTATCAATGAAAATAAGTAATTTATTCCACATAAACGATTTGAACCTAAACTTACTACAATTTTGAAAGTTTCTAATGTTGCAACGTCAGTAAATAAGGAAGTATAACATTTCAACAATATTGGTTCGAGCGCATACATACAGTGGAAACGGAAACGCAAGTTTTCAATAGGTGTACTTCCTCACTTTTATTGACAAGAATTTAGTATGACTAGGATTCGTGGAAGCGATGTTCCAATCTTGCGGACTGCGAAGTCGCGAAAGACCAGTCGTAGCCATTCCCTGAAGGTTTGTGCCTCGACGGGAATAAAATGTGCCTCCAAAACGAGATGCCTACTTGGTCCATTCCAAAAAACAACTTCCAATTCCGCTTTAGACCCAAATCATAAGGATTCCGATAAGCAGCTCCAAGCCTTTTTCGCTCGGACTTGTTGATGTGGTATTCAATGCTGGTTTCTCCATGGGAAATGAGTCTTCCATGCCACAACGACAACCCGCCCAACGCTATTGAAGCGCCAATGGTCAACAAACCAGCAAAGTACAGTAACAATCGAACTACTTTTTTAGACATCACAAACCAAAGCAGCTGATAAGGCGGTCCTTCCTCGTCGCTGTCCGAAATTATGTACAAGACTGGTAAGTCATTGAATATTCCAGTTTTACGTGTTTGTGCACGTGGAACGTTATTTGGAAAGTACAATGGAAAAACATCATCTTGCCCCAAAATCACTTCTCGAAACGCAAGCTCTACGCCGAAGAGCATCACAAACCCACAACCAACCACAATGTACATCATACACAGGAAGAAATAGCGACGATTAAAGTGTCCAACACAATTGTTCACCCACGGACAGTGGTGGTCCATATTCAAATAACACCGATTGCAAATGGAACAATGATGAGTTCTCGGCGGTTTCGCATTGATGCACTTCTTACACACAGTGACACTGCAGCCCGAAAGCAATTCAATGTCATTTGGTAAACCCGGTGACACCGTGGCCACCTGATAAAAGTTGAATGTCAAGTTGGTCAAAATCCAGTAACCCAAAATAACCAAAAATACAGTGAACAGAGGACTCTTGGCAGTCCAAAAGGGAAGGCCAACGACATGGGCAATTACGGCCACAGCAGTGATAAGCACAATCATTAGCACTACGAAGATTCTTCCAAGCACCCCGGTGAAATGGTCCACAATCCAAAATAAAGGCTCGACAAGAGTGTCAAACGCGTAGTCTGTCGAGAAGGACGAATGATAAAACAAAGTTAAGAACCACAACTTCAATTTCTTCTTCCAGTTCATTTTGTGGAATGGAATCGGCTTGACTTTTCTGTGGTCACGATCTCTTCTTCTTTGCCTGTCTGGACCAGATTCTGGCGACGAGTCATCACTGTCACTCTCGCGGACACTACCGTAATCATTCATTGCGACAATTGGCAATTCTAATGTCAATGTAATGTTACAGGACACCGCCGGCGATCAAATTGCGTACGATTTAATAATTCCAAAAAGGGAGTTTGGTCCACCCGAGTCCAAAGATCAGTGCAATCCTGAGGTTAGCACAACATACCATTTCGTTGGGATTTTGTAGTATACTTGTATACTTCGTTCATTCATTCATTCGTGAGCGTTAAAATAAAAAAAACAAGCAAACTAACAGATAGATACATAGGGCACGTAATCCAATCTCAAAACTTTAATTACGTCATACGCCACACACAAACGAAATTGAATAGGTACGCTATAAGCAGTAGAGAACTATATTTTGTAAACTTATAAATTGTACCTTCCCATTCAGCAGGCATTTCTTCGTCAAACTTATTTTTCTCTGCAGGCTCAAACCATCGTTGATGTCTCAGCATTGTTGGTGTGGCACCTTTAATCATTTTTTAAAGACACGATTAGACTAACAACTCCAATTATTATTATAAAAATATAGATAATTTAATAATGAGCAGGTGACCATGGATTCGTCACCTTTAGGGATCTCAAAGTACTTATTGCCCAGGTGATCACTTCCAACGAGAGTTCCTTTAAATTTCCTTGGCTTAAGTGAATTCACAAAATTATTAAAAATTATTGCTATTAGTCTGCGTTCCCTCTGAGCCATGAGAACAATCACGGAAACTGTAATATTACTTAGATACTGCTTAAGGAAAATTAAAATTGTTAAAATCGCTGTTTTAATTTTACACGTATAAAGTATACCGTACAGTGGTACAGTCGTACAGCAACAGCAACTACCTACCAGAACGAAAAATGTTCGTATCATAGGTCTCCTGCCTGGAAAATCACGCAGGCTTTATCATTTAGAAACGGGACAGGAACGGTTTTTGGCATGTTTGATTGAGACTTTCATGATTTTGATCAAAGTGGTTCTGAAACGACTGACTGTACAAATTCGTACACAATATAACGACAATGAAAAATGATGTCGCAGTTATCCAATAATAAATGAAAGTCTGGGTGTTTACAACAATGATATTATTATGAAAAATACAATCCACGCTAACATACACGGACGTAGCGAATATTTTATTTAATATCACGCACACATACAAAAAAACATTCCCAGTAGCCGTTTTTATATACAAATTAAGTAATTCATTTGAGTTGAAACAGGTGTAGAATATGAACATGTCACGGAGAGTTGGACAAGGCTTCAATAGTTTTGAGGATCCATTCAGTACTCCCAGCCACGGATGAAACTCTAAATTTTTCGATTCCACATTTTGGACGAGAGTGCATGGGAGAAATTCCAGCCAAAGCCCATTCCTTTGTTTCTTCATTTTGGCAAAACACTGGGCCCCCAGGGTAAACATTTAATTCACGAAGACAATCGCGACCAGGTGGATCATTTTCAAAACAGAGAGAAATTTTTGATGAATTGAGTGACGAACTGAATACAGGAGATGTGCAAGATTCTTGGCCCAGTTGATGCATTGTAGTTTCGACAAGTTCATCTGAAAAAATATCATACATAAATTATGTTTTGTTTATTTTTACGCGTACATAAAGAACATATTACACTAGGCGCGGTTGTGCATATTTCATTACTACTGACCTTGTTTACTCCAGCCTAACCTAATACATTTCCCTGGAGTTCTTTCCCACGCTGGAAAACCCATACCAGGACGACCGTCCGGTTCATCAGGAAGGCATACGTGTCTTGCAAAGTCAGAAAAAATGACTGGTGAAGCCATTTTTATTAAAACAAGATTGTCTCCCAGTGGAGACTTGACCATTCCGACAACTCTTCGTTCTTGCTGCCACGGAGAAGTAGTTGTCATTCTAACTCGTCCAAAATGAACAGTCCACCGTGCTTTAGATTGTCCAGCAAAGCATTGGTCAGATGTAATGAGCCATTGTGAGGTCACTAAAGTAGCATCGCAAACGTGTGAACCGTCTCGAAGAAGGGCTGCATGCCAAGGCCAATCCCCATGACCTACCCAACCTTTGGATTTCCTTTGATGTGAAGGGCGTTGCCCACATTCTGTTTTGGGTACACACTTGCCTGTTAGTTTCTTCAAACTGCGGGAGGCAAGCTTTTAGAACTTATAAACAGTGTTAACAACTTACCTAAATGATTGCATCCGACATACAAAACTTTCTTAGATGGACAAGGGCCAGCACTGAATGTTACTTCAGACGAAGATCCAGGATCCTGAATTCGAACGTACGTAGATGCGCTCACTCCTCGAGCTTCTTGAGAATCCGTAACAATTTCCGTATCTGGTTGAACCCGAACAAAAGCAACTTTCCGAAACCCTAAAAGTTCACAAGCAGACGAACCAATGTTGTCCAACAATAGTTGAGACTCCGGTTCCCAAAGAGCCTTATTCGGTTTACTGTCATTCCGTTCCACACATAGTTTTCCGAGGCGTCCCTGTAATTCAAATGCAGAATACAATTCGTAATTAAATCCCTTAATTTTAAAGCGTATAGTGGACTACAAGTGGAACACTTACTTGATCATGGACAAAAAGATATCCTTCATTAAAGTATTGATGAACATAACCTGCTGCTTCCGATGAAGGTGCAAGTGTTACTACAATGACAAATAGTAAAACCAAAATGTAATGAAAACTACGATTTTAAAAAAGCATAAACATTTATAGCATAGACATACACATATTTTAAGGGAATAAACTTACAGCAAGCCTTTTCATCGCTTCCATTTGGACAGTCCAGTGCCCCATCGCATTTCTTATCTGGTGAATGACATAGTTGGATTAGTTTAAGTTGTGATAAAAATATGAAATTTTGATAAGTAAATTATGTGTACCTGGAGGGATACACTCTCGACCAGCTCCACAATGAAAGTTTCCTGGTGGACAGTAAGGGCAGTGTAGTTCATCGGAGAAATCAGTACAGTCCATGACACCGTCGCAAATTCGGGCTCCTTGTCCTGCCATGTATAAGTCGTGCACACAGCCTGGTTTGGTAATGCAACTTTGAGGCCCCTTCCAATCACCGCTGCATTGAATTTTCTCTTTAACACTATGTGGAAGTTTGTGACCGCAATTTGCCATAAACTCATCACAATAGTCCCTACAGGGTTGTTGTGGTTCTCCTTTGCTGTCCAATAAGTCATCGTGTTTACAGACAACTCCCCATGAACATAGAAAATGGGCTGCGAACGGATAGCATTGTGAGTCAACCACTGCAGCCAATTGAACCGCTAAAGTTTCATCAACAATGCGTTGTTGTGTCGATCCAGTGACATTTACACAGAAATCGATTGCGAGTGGGACACACTTTTCCTCTTGTTTGGTAACACGGCGTTTCCATCCTGGCGCATTTTCGGATCGTGGAGGTGCAATTGATGATGTTGCAGGATAAGAGGTCGATGGCTTGTTGTCCGACGATTTTGTGTACACCTCAAGCTTTCGAGTGGTAGAAGTGCTGACACTACTCGATGAAGAATATCGGTTGGATGGACTCGTCGATGATGGCTTTTGCGTGGGAGTCACTCCTACTTCTTCGCTCAGGTCATTCGTATCATTTGAATTGCTCACGAAAATATAACTTCTTTCGGTCGATGGTAAATATAGAAAAGCAATGCTTCGTTCTATAGAACATTTCAATCAATTTCGCAGCATTATTTTTGATTACCTTAGCATTCTTGACAATAATTAGAAGCTCGCAAAAAACTCACTCTGAATTTCCAAAGAGTCCGGATCCACTACAAGATTACCTTGAAGTACCCCATTAGAATTACGAATTATATCTGCTAAAACGATATAAAAATCCCCCTCATCCACTCGAATTCTGTGTGTGTCCACGTGCAAATTGAAAAAGACTGTAAGTGGTCCTCCCTCCACCCTGAAAACGGCATTATTTATAATTCACAAGTTAAAACGTTTTAACCCGAATGCGTAATAATTGTTAACATATCAATATCAGTGAAAGCAGGATTCATACCCATCGAAAGCAAGAATCTCTGATCCAAGAAATGCATTTTTGACCAAACTTTGAGAGTAAAGATTGTCAATAATCTCTTTGTACTTCGCTGATCTCTCTTTAAACTGAACAGTTTCTGGTTTGGACAAAGTCTCTTGGAAACTGTCCCCTCGAATGATACTCATTGATCCTCGGAACAGTTGTTCCATTGGAGGCGTCAGGCTCAGAAACTGATCTGTGAATAACATAATAAAATCATGCAAAAAATGTCATGTACATCAAGTCACATTCTACACTGCAATCGTTGGCATAATTTTTTCAGCAGAAAGTGTTTGCTTTTCAACAATGAAGTGTAATTTTTAAAGTAATCAGAGTAAGAAAGCTAGCTATAGTTTTGCTAATTGGCATACGGCATCATAAGAATTCGAATACTCAAGTTTCATTTTTCGCTCAAATGTGTAATTTCTTCTCACTAGATTTCGGCTTAAACATGGCACCCAAAGTGAAAATAGTTGTTAGTAAGAGATTGTAAAATGTAGTTTTCACGCCCTTTCACCATTTCCAACCTGCATTTCCATTTAACACTTCTGTGTAAAAAAAAGTGTCGCATTTGCGCTTGCTTGTTTGTTGGAACGAAGTAGAGACCTGTGTACCACTGTGATACAAAAGCTTGCTGTCTGATAGCAAAAAAGGAAGGATGACAAGACATACGAATTCAAGCGGATAACAGCAATCTCATCCGTAATCTTGCCCTCACATCATGCAAGCACAAAGAAAATCATAATATACAAGAGCTCGGTTGGAGAAACTATAGCATTAACTAACATTTTGATGTGAGACTATTGGCTCCCAAAACATTCGTTCGTTCGTTTGTCTTTGTCAGTTGTCATATTCTTTCGTAAGTCGGAATATAAATGATTTGTTGCATTTATTGAAAGTCATTTCAAATTGTATTAAGGAATTTCATATTTGATGGACAAATTGAATATGAAACCTACATCCAAAGTAGATACCGGCTGCTGCTCCAAGTGCGACGAAAAGGACAGCAATAAAAATACAAGCAAGCCATTTCCGATGAAATCGAAATCGACTGGATACTCGGATATCCGAGTCGGTGGAGGAACTTGTCGAACTTGTTGATGAAATTGGAGGAAATATTCTACTCAGCTGTGGAAACCCTCCATACTGTAAAAAAACAAAAACAGTACTTATCATTTCATTATGTATGACATTCACATTTTACAACTCATTTATTTATCTTTGAGCACATTTTAAAAATCACAAACCAAAATTATGACACCAAAATGCCGTTAAAGTTTAGGTATGAAAAGAAGAAATTGCGACATTTTCGTAAGTCATTGAAAGTTTCGAAAATTGCAGTTTAAGGTAACATCATTGTGAACTAAAGGAAAACTAATGTAATTCGCAAAAAATACTGCAAAACTCTCATCATTATCATCTTGGATTTTGATACTTGCTACACAAAGTGTACTGTCAAGTTTTACCTTTTTCTTTCCTGTTCTGCACTGTTTAACGTAGTGTAACATTCTGGAAGCTGATTCATGCAATGGACTCGTGTTCTATACACAAGTTATTCAAAAAGCGTAAAAAGTTTTAGAATGTACAGCAGTGTCCTTTCACTTTTGAGGCATTAACTCGTAGTATTTGACCAAAAAACGTATGAAAGTCCTTTTTTGTAAAAGAATAGTGTATCATTTTCTATTGATAGTGCTTGTGAGTTGTAAGTCCGTGAATAGCTTAAAAGAGCAATTACACGCCGATTTTGTTTGGATCAGCATGTCATCTCCGCGATCAGTGCGGCAGTGTGGGCCAATGTTTCCACATATCACCTGAAGCATGTGTAAAGTAAAATGAACGAAGCTACAATTTCAATGCCATCATGTGCAACTTAAAACTTTACTAACTACGTTAGAAGCTGAACATTCATAATTTATCATTATTTGAATAAACATTCGTTCTTTCAACATGTTCACGTTTTCACACCTTGCTTTTAAGGTAGTTATACATTTTGTAAATGATTTTCCTTTCTTACAAACATTAGCATCCTAATCAAGAAAATCAGTGAACATTTTCTCTTGTCAGAATGAAGATGTTTCCAAAAATGTATCGTTATCAAGAACATTTCATCTTCTCGGCAAATTTTGCCGTCAATTCCTTAATACGAATAAACTTGCGGAAAAGCATTTTAATAATTCCCCTTTGTACGCAAGCAATGGGAAAACGTATAAAAACATTTCATCAAAAATAGACCGTGAATGTCAGATAAATTAACTTTCACTGTCCTCTCAATTCAAAAATCACCAAATTTTTTCAACAAGTAGTGTATACATTGTAATAAGAAGCAATTTTAATCAGATTCAGCAATGGTATTTTAGTACAGACGAAAATGATGACCAGTAAAGAAATTCCTTCAACTGACAAGTATAAGAAGACAAGTTAGAATGAAATCAGCAGGTAATCTTGTTAGTATAATTAGCAATTAACGTTCACTTTTACAGTAAACAACTCAGCTTCATTTGCCTCTACCCTAACTATAGTTAATCCCACTTCTAATCGTGTTATTTATTATGACTAATACGTAGTTTACCTCCTTCTTATAATTTGAGCTGCTTAAAGTATCAGTCATGCTGGAATTTAAATTGGGTCACGAAATAAATGGCTGCACACAAAAGATTCTGGAGGAGGTGGTGGACTGGTGGATAACAATGTAAAAATATATATACGTAGAATGTGTAGAAAAATGCCATGAAAAGACAAGAATCAGGTTAAAAGTTAACAGGAGTGATTATATTGCAAAGTTGAGCATTTAATTGAAACAAATGCAGATGTTCAATGGTGATATTAGATCATTTGTTGCCATTTGCATTGGGTTCGCTACTTGAACGGGATTTCATTTCGCCATGTGGTTTGTTGGTGTTGCTGGTTGTATGCGTGCATTTGAGTTTGGCCAGAAAACACAAGGAAGGGTAAGCTCGTAAGCTGAAACGTTCAAAGTAACAGCAAGACAGCAAGACTTGAGAAGATAATTACAGAGACCCACAATGGCAATTGGACTGTTAACTACTCCCTTCGGTTTAGGATCAAATGCTTTAGCATTAAACCACGGTTTTGAGACTTGAGACGCCAACGCCAAGTCGACTGGCGGTTGGCAAGCAGTGACTTGGCAAATTGTGTAATTGTTCACACTATGAGGTTTGGGCTTTACGAGTTCATTTCATGAAGTAGGAGCTGGGAGCAAGCAAAAGCAAAGCAGATGCTTTATAAAGTGTGTTAGTTAATTCAATTGATGGTTTGCACGGTCCGCTACAGACGAATGTAGGGCAGCAAGGCAAAAGGCAAAACATGGCTGAGCAACTGCCCATCTTCGTCTGTGTAGGTGTTTATAAGTATATCATGTAGACGTGTGTGGTTGAACGGTAGTCACAATAATGCGATGCGAAATCCCATGTCTCAAGTGTATCACTCAACGCAATTCCTTCCAAGTGTATATCTATTTTGCACTGTGCAAATTGCAAATACCAGCATCATCCCAGACGAGAAAACTGTGCAAGAAAATGTAAAAAGCTAAAAAGACATACAGTCTTCAAATTCTTAGTTTGTACTATATACAAAACCTGCCGGGGAATGAAAGAAGATTCGGTCAACCATGACCAATAATACTTCATGTTCGTATTCGTAGTACGACTCGTACCATCTGCTTCAGTTTCAACTTTTGGACCAAAGTCTTAAAGCTTCTTTCCAACTTAGTTTCTCGAATGGGATTCACTTGAAACTACGTTTTTAATTTCTGTGATGCTACACACATTTAATGTTACTTATATACAGAGATTAAACTGATTCTATCGAATTCCCTACAATAGGCGTGCGTATGCACTTGTTTGCGTGCTCTTCTTTTGCACACATTGTACGTACGTAACGTACGTACTCTCAAGTTTAAGTTTACGCTTGTTGTGAAACATTTTATTCCCTCGAACCATCACTTTTTCACACACACAATACATTATAAACAAAAATGTGCACGCTAAACCAGGTCAAGATATATAAGTCATAGAATAAAGCTTGTTTAAGAAACACAATGAAACGCATACAACAGCATTACATACTATGGTAATATAGTGACCTTATAGAGTTTAATGTGTATGCATCTTCTTCTCTGCTATGGTGAAGTTTAACTGAATTGCATGAAATACATGGAGGAGGCTCCGGTGGTTTTTCACATGTTTATTTACAAAACGGAAATTAAATAAATTGTAACATTTTTTCATACAAATTTGTAGTACAGAAAAGCAAACACAAATTGTTTCATTATTGATGTCATTATGTCATTCATAATATAATATCAGAAACATGACAGAAAACAACAGAGATAATTTTGGGGATATCTGGAGTATGGACCTTCTAAATTTCAGAAAGATATATCCTATATTATATAAGTTTACCACTACAGTTGTGCCAATTTTGGACCAGGAATTCAACACCACGCAATAGTAAGAATGTTAAACAAACCATGGCTGTAGGGGTAAAGTGACTAGCACTAAGCACAATAAGTTAGTGTGATGTGATGAATGACCACTTCTTTGTGTCATTAAAACTGTGAACATTGCATTGTTGGGTCTAGAATTGGCCCCGCACCCGACCCACACTTCCGCATTCAATTGCCTGCTCTCGTCCAAGCAACGTCTTGCTACTTTTACTCTATAATTTGCATTAGGGATTGAGGAGGTGGGCGTTTATTATTCTGTATATGAATGTGAGTGGTGTGTGACTTTGGATTGGGACTACGAGCCTTGTATTAACTTATTCCTTTCGAAGTCGGAGGCATCGTGACCCACCGGATGTTTCGTGCCGATCAAGAAGATAGATAACGTTATGAGGGCGACATATTGTTCTCACTATACCACTAAGATGACTTTGACTAGTTCAGTTTTGGGGACAGGTATTTTACTTTGTTATTCCTATAAGCATTGATGATAAGTGATAAGCTTCTGCAGTATATAAGGCAAGTACAATGCGAGAAGTGAAAGTTGAGATTACACAAAAGGCATGCGCTTGTGTTTGGTCCCATTTCAATAAAAATCGGACTTTTAAACGTCTCCTCCGAGTACAGTTTATCAGACCTGTTGCCACTGCCACACCTTTCACCTCTCACGAATTGATTTACACGCTCGAATTTTTACCCATTAAAGTAAGGGCCTGTGACTCTGCATTGCATTCAAGGATTGTAAAAAGGCCTCATGTTATCGTTTTGCAATAGTCTCCCTCAAATTGAAAGGAAGGTTCTTTATTCTTTAACAGGTCTTAACAGCGCAGCGACGTTTTATATAAATGAACAGCGTGAATGCAATCGTCGGTTGTACATATACATTTGTGTATCTGCAGGGCACGAGGATTTTTTAACAAGTCGTCGATTAACAATTACGGCACACTGATTTCACTGATTAAAGTTACTAGAAGGTGAAGATGAAGACACAACATAAGACATATTAAGCATCAACACCGTGTAAGCTTAAACTTTTAGTGTACAAATTTAGAATATGTTTTAATATGTTTTATCAAAATATCATCTTACTTGAAGTTGAACCATGTATTTCTCGCATAATTTTTAATCGCATTAATACCGAAGTGTATTAAGGCAAGTAACAACTTCAAATGCCTTCAATGCGAATAGATTTATCAGAAATGCAAATGTTGATGTTTCAATTGCCACATTATGACAATTGAGCACAAAAGCAATTGTAGTGTCTGGACAATTCAAGAATTGAAGCCCAACTACATATTATTACATTTTTATTTTTCTCTCCGACATTGTTGCCACGTGTTGTCTAGCCTTTCCTTGCTCACTGAAAAGAATTGTAGGGACGTGCGTGTTTTAATTACAGTAATAGTATAGAAGGGAAACGGATTAGAAAACTCTGTCGTTGTTATTGTTGTACGTACAAACTGGCAATTCTTTAATTTGTAAAGTTTTTGAACGTTTGTGAAACTAGGACTGAATGGATCAAGTTTGCCTGATGGTTTCATGTTTCATCATCAAAGATGCCCAATAGCCAATAGTCCAATATACCTGAGACACAATAATATAATGCCAAAGTAACTTTGAAAATGGTACAAAAAAATGCATGACTTTCACATATTGAAACATTGAAGCTCATTCGGTTGAGAACTTTGTGAAGAAGACAAAGATTTGTGGTAAAATCGAATCCCGTCCTAGGGAACTTAATTGACGGTTGCATCACTTTACATTGCACATTCACTCACTAAAATAAATGTTTAAGCTGCGCACAATTCCAAAAACTCGACAAAAAAGTTTTATATGCTGATAATATTTTGACGGGTTGCTAAGTTGTGTTTTACAGAGCGACTACGTATAAAAAAGGAACTTTTAACAGGACAAAGTGAAGGTTCATCAAAGCATCTTTTACACTTTTGTGCCAATTAGTCATTACTAGAAACTATAGTTATACATATACAGGACAGAAGTGTACGAGTATACTTCAACTGTTGAGTAAATTTAATTATCAATTGTAAGATGATCTGGCGATCACATCAATTAATCTTTTGGTACTCTTAGAAAGCCGCACAATCATAAGCTGCCAAATGCTATAAAGTGCAAAGCACCGCTACATTTAACCTTGGGAATCGTTTACTGTTTCCTTTTAAACGGTGCAATTAAGAATTACAAAGCGATATACAAGCAAACATTTTATACTTGTTTCGAAGAGGACTTGCTATTATATTTAATAGGTACCACAAAGAAGGCGTGATCGAATCAGTTTTATTTTAGCACACTTATAGAGATACAAAATATTGACTGTATATAAACCAAAAACGCAATTGGCTTTGGCACAGTTAGTTTATGGTATTGGTTTTGGGTTGCTTATGTTTAGATCAAGGGCAAGGGTGTAAACTCAAACTCAATGACACTTGTACCAATTTTCATTTGTACAAGGCTAAGGATTAAATGCATGCGGGGAAATGATTGCTGAAAACTGAATAGACGGGACATACATAAACAGGAATAAACACGAGGGACAATTATATTGGAATTGTGGACAGACAAAAAACCTAAATTCAGTTTGCACTTGTATTTAATCACAAAGTGTGAGCGCACGGAATGTTGGTAG
This sequence comes from Harlomillsia oculata, assembly GCA_019776145.1. Taxonomy (NCBI): domain Eukaryota; kingdom Metazoa; phylum Arthropoda; class Collembola; order Entomobryomorpha; family Oncopoduridae; genus Harlomillsia; species Harlomillsia oculata. The sequence continues at coordinate 22,862 of JABASF010000401.1, read as the reverse complement.
TTGGTAGTAAGGAGACAAAGTAAAATACCGTATGAAAACAAACCAACAAACAAAACCAAGTTTACTTTCTGACCTGAAAAATTCGTCAAGCTAGGAAATGTCACCATGCTTCCTTTTTATATAGACTTCACTTGTGCACGAAGCGGTCACACAGCAATCATATATTGTGTTCAAATAACAGCAAAACCAAGTCAGGACGTCAGATGAGGAAGAAGCACAAAATAAAATCCTCAAGAATCTCAACGCAGAGTTACGTCTTATATGGTTTTTTTACATGACAATATACATACTATATAGTAGTGACTGTGTTGTGTGTTGCATCGTTGTATGCTCAAACAGAAAAGCAGCACACAAATCTCAATTCGCTCAAGCGTGCAAGTCTAAAAAAAGGTAGAAAAAGGGCAAAGAAACATGCAGACGATGCAAAAGACAAGTTCGAGAAACACATGCAAAATTGGGCTTCTTCAATGGATTCAATCTGGGAAGCGTCACACTCCCACAGAGATGCCAATTGGACTCTTTTGTCTTTTAAGTCCACTCCAAGACTTTGACATATATCACCGATTCTTTCCCTGTAAAAAGGACTTTAATTCACTAATATGTTCAACATTGCATTACGGTTTACAGCTTACAGGGTCGCTTGACTTTTGTCTTTCTCATTCCAAGTTAAACCGTCGCGTTGCGCCGTCGTGGCTGTTTTGCCCCTTTCTTTGTCTTTCTTGCTTGAAAAGATGATGAGTTCGTTCTTTTTTTGTAGCATTTTCACATCGCTGTTCGTCCTAAATTTGTACCTCGTTGATTTTCAATCTATTCATCTTTTTGTGGTTAATATGAAATCCATTTTCACATTTCATTTATGGGATTCGAAAGTAATGGCAATCACCAAATCGCTAGATGTTCCTAATTTCCACAGAACTACATATAAATATGTACATGTACAATACTTTAAATTATGTACACCGAGTATTGTTCAGATCTACTCAATACAATCCTTGATTGATCATTCACATAGCAGTTTTAAGATTTTTATAATCGCCAACTCACACAATCAGTCAAATCCACTTCATTTTCTAGAGTATTTGACTATGGAGCAACTTTTATTAGTCGGATCTTGAACTCGTATGTTTCCACAAAAACTAGTTGGATAGTCTTAATTTCGTTAATGCATGCAAATAATGAAACCCGTTTGAAATTATAAATTGTCTACTCCTGTCATTATTTTCAATTCCTTCATAGCGTGACAATTGCCCTAATCTCTTGATCTGCGGGCAGCTAATCCTTCCGTTATGTCATTCCATCAACCTTTCAAATCAGATTCATACTGTTCAATACATAATCGACATGGACTACACGACCTAATATACATTTAAAGTGTACAGAACAACTGGGCAAAGTGAAAGTTATTTTCGGTCGCACAAGAATACACGGTCGATTATTCATTCTTCATGATTTACGATTGAAATTGCGGTTGTGGAATAAATGTCTATCGACATATGGTCAGGTGCCGTATAAGATTTGATCCAGTGACCACATCATTAGAAAGATTTCATACTTGCCTGCAACTTCAACGAACGACGAACGAACGCATCGGCGTCTCCAATATATACACAACTTGAACAAATTGAGACATGCCGTGACACATAATCATAGAGACTGAGAACCCGTGTGACTATTTCTCAACTATCAACTGTGTAACTTAAAAAATGTTTACACAAATGCAAATAGAATGTTATCAACTACAATGCACCATTTGCTTTCTTTTGCTATGTCACCATTCCAATTCGTTATTGTCTTGGCTACAACTTATAACGTTATACAAGGACAAAACAGTAAAAAAAACACTCAATAGTGTTACAGGTTAATTATGAAGCGTTTCCGATCATTAGTAGCACTTGAAAAATTGCTCTAGTTGGTCTATTTTTTGCAATTTGCTTTTTAAAAAGTTGACTCAATTTTCGTTGTGTTGTATGAACATTCATTCCTTGTTCAGACGCATCGCACACGACAGACGACGATTGCAAAAGTGTCGACTTGTTGATCACCATACGCGTATGAAAATAGACTTCGTGTTGAGCATGACTTCTCCCCGAGCTCATTCACATTTTCACCTGATCAAGACCGCGATTGCAATCATAACGTCCCTTTATACTCTGAAACACTCTGAAGCCAACGGTCATAAAAAGTACTTTGTGTTGTGCGAAGAGAATATGCATTCATCAGATACTACGATGGTCATTAGGGCGGTAAGGGAGATCACATTTTATTGTACTCTTATTTCACTTCACATCTTGCATCAGATTTTATACGTTCGTTTCGGTACCCTCAGTTGTAAAACAAACCGTACGAACGAAAAAGATGAGGTGGCCAGAAGAGAAATCGTATACAAGCATCCATGTTACAAGTACAGTACATGTATACAATTCAATTCACCCTGGGCGAGAAGTAAAAGGCGATTGCGATTGCCACAGTAAAGCTAGCCAAATCCACAAAAAATCACTTGACTGCATCATCCCAATCTCTTCCGTTCAAGAGTTTCAGCACAAAGAACGTCAATTTTTTTGCTCTTCAGCTTAGTCCACGTACAGTACAAAGTCTTTTCCTTCACACTGTCCGCAACGAACAAACTTAAATCATCATTAAATTTTGTCAACCTTTTGGGCTAAAAACAGTTAAGTGGATGTTAAGCAATGGGGTGTCCGCATTGTCCCTTCCTGCTGAGAGAAGCCGTGGTAAAAAATAACGCCCGGAATGCTCTGGTGATGGTGTGATGATGGGCAAATCTTAATGACTTCGCTTTGCTACCATTTCTACAAACATTTTCCATCAAAGCCACTCACTTGTACATAAGCGCATCGTAGTTTTATAAACCGTTCAATGTATGCTATAGCTTCCTTTGCTTCTTCCTTTACTTGACATTTTGTCACCTGTTCACGTTTTTTAGAAATGCTGGTGACTTTGTAATGTGGCAATTATAGTCGCATTGCAAAATGCTGCTCAATTGAGAATTACGCAATTTTTGTACTATTTAGGAAATTTAGGAAAGGAAAATTTCGTAGGTTTTAGTTGCATAGGAGCTCATTCGGAAATCATGAACGTTACTGTATTGGTACTAATCTTAGTAGCATCCATGAATAGTTTTTGTATAATATAGTATAATACATGCCATCACGTTACCACAATCATGGCGAATAATTAAACAATTGGGTTCACACTATGCACGCGTTAAGAAAACAAGACATTTTGAAAGACGACGGAGACATCGAATAAGAAGAGAGTATACGGCATACGGTAGTATTCTTCATTTTTCATAAGAGGACAAAAGAACCAGGGATAACAAGACAGAAAGAGATGTAAACACTTTGAGCATCTCCGTCTCAAGTCTCAACTCTCAAGTCTCGGCATGTGAACAGTATTAGACGACTTCATTTGAAATGAGTGATGTGTGACCATGTTTTACATCTCAAACAAACGTGGTTGGATTTTTTGCGTACAATGTTATTTTGATTGTGGTGACAGGAAGGACTTGTAAGGGCACTGCCACTGAGACGACCAGAAAGGAAAAAGTTTTATTTATATTTTGAAAGTGTTCTTTGTTCAGCCGCTGCTGTCATTAAGGTTTATTTATGAATTATGAATTTATGAATTCCATGTTCCGGTTGAGAGAAGACGTTCCTCAACTCTTTCTGTCTTGACTAATGATTCTTTAGATTATTCAATGCTTGTACGCGACATATCAAGTAACAAACAATCATTAACAGCGATTGCAATGGTTACAGCTCTACAAAGAATTTAAAGCGAGTAAAAAAAAATTGCTTTTTTTGCCACTGTCGTCGTCCTTTATGCATAAACTAATCTTACGACAACAACGATTGCAATTTAACAAACTATTATACATCAAAGGAAGGCGCGTGGGGCTCTATGGATTTGATGAAGCTTTCGACTCATTGCGGATTCCGCTCACTTTTTCTTTCATCTTTTCCATTGCATTCATGCAACAATAAACTCACGTAGTCACATATATTGTCAAATACACATTGAAAACGAAGGTGAACTCATTGTGAGGATGTGAATGTATATAGTCTACAATGTCTACAGTCATCTGGGGATTTGATAGATAAAGTGAAATAAGAACAAAAAGTAAACAATGACATATCAACCAACCAAAATTGTAATTTCAACAGTGCATGCCTACTTCGTAACAATTCACAAAGAAAATTTAATGAAGAAAATTGATCTTATAATGCTATCATGCCAATATAATCCTACTAACTGAATTAAAAGGAGTTTTGAACTTTTGAAAGATAATAGATAAAAATACTGTCTTTACTACTGAATCGGAAAGACCAATGTCCAAAAATGGCATTCTCATCTTTCCTAAATAAGATTTCACAATTTCTCATGTCATGATTAAATCAAGTCATACGGAAATGTTTCTCACGCAAGTTAAAATGCTTGAAACCAAAGTGAAGTTACATTTCTTTCCTTTGCTCCTATACAATTATGATCATTTCTGTATTAGAATTGTCAATGTTGACAAATTGAAAAGCTTACCCTCTCAAACCCGCTTTGACTCCCATGGTGCTTCAAGTGACAACTATGCAAAGAATGGTGGTGATGACGCGACTCCATGTCACTAAAGTTGTGTTTTAAACGAAACACGAACAATGCTTCGTTTTTGATTGAAAAACAAAAAAAGACTTGAAATGTCTCAAGTTGCACTTTTACTACGCTAGCATCCGTCGGTTTGTTTCTTCAGTTATTACTACTACACTATACTACACTAAATGCTAGTGTATCAAGTGTTTACAACACCCCCCAAATGACTAGAGGAAGCAAGATTATTTATGTGTACAGTGCAGATCCCTCATGAATTGATTTTATTTTTGCAAAATTGTCTTTAGAACGATCCATTTTCATTACACGGAAATTGCTCCGCACGCACTTGAAAAATGTTGCTTTTTAACTTTCACGAATTGTATTCCAAATGTATGAGCAGAAACAAACTAATACAATTGTCACCGGGAAATTTTTCGAATCTGAAATTTTTCTTCATCCAGAGATATAAAAAATATGCATGAGGCCTAATGGTTCTTTCAAAACTTCACTTTGAAATAGCGATAAAGGTAATCAGTAATCGAACTGTGAAGAAAGGCCATAGGTAAGTACATTACGACAACACAAACAAGCACGTGTGGTACCCCTCAGCGGAATACGTCCGCTCTAATCCACGTCTTGAACACCACTGTACAACTAACAACAGTCCGACATCAACAATCAAAGTAAGTCTCAAAGTCTCAGAATGCTCTACACCCTGCAACTGCAACTGCAAAAATAATACTCATTCAGAGAAAAAGAAGGGAAGCTGTAACAATGATTTTACCTCTTTCCCTGACTTAACGTACATCTCTTCACATTTTTCAGAATCCCCAAGTAAGTATGCATCAGGTTAGTCTGTTTAGTATTTAAGGTACACTAAGCACCGAGCTGATGCTATACGTCTACATATTTTCCACTCTCGTCTCAAAGTCTCAACTGTCTTATCTTAACACAGTTTCCGACTTTTGAGATCGAGGCTTGCGCCTCAAACGCATACTACGCCTTGACTTGACTCAGTCAATTTACTCCTTTACTTTTTTACATCCTTATTCGCGCGTAAAACTGCAATCCTGTCAAGGTGTGAGAAGTGTCATACGACGCGTTATGCGAAAGTCAACGAGAGCAATTTAGGATCTTACGGGACTTCTTCCTCTGTAAACAATCATATAATAAGTAAACTTGTAAAGCAAAGTTGTAATTGTAACCCATATTTGTACACAATTGTTATATGTAATAGCCTAAAACCATAAACACACATTCTTAAGACAGGTGACAGTTACGACCATAACAAATACATTCAAGATACTTTGCTGTGTCCTGCCTTTTCCACAAATCAACATTATTAGCTTCTTTAATGTTTGTCTGGTTACATTATCCTGATCTTCATTTTTTTGTTATAAGTGGCGATGAAATAACGCAGCTTAAAATTTGTATTTTAGTCGTCCACGGTCTCATCATCAGTCTTTGTGGTGAGGTCAACCATTCTGCAATGGATGAGATTTTTCGTCACGGCAATTCTTTTGATCCCGGTAGCAAGTTACACAGCTACAGGTTGTACGATACAAAAATTAAAAGAAATATTACGGTTTCAAGCGACTTAAACTCTACTTAATCATAAATTCTTGACTAGTTCCTACTAATACAACAGAGTGGTTCCTACTATACATACTTTAAAGAGTTTAGTCTCAACCTCAATCCTATTACACATTTCCAAAAGAGTGTGGAATCTCAACGTCACTTGTAAAGACCGTTTGCATTGTTCTTGAACACTTAAAATATACCGACCCGCAGCTCTGTTTTGACACTTTGTCACAATGTAATGGCTTCATCTTTCCAAGTGTGGAAACTCCTTTGCTTTGTGTCTTAAGATGGGAAGGTGTACTAATTGTGCCGATGGCTGTTCTCAGGTTTCTCAGAGCAACATCTCAAACCACTTTGTGGTCGTGACTAAGGCACGCTCCAATGCAAGCTAGTAATTAAAAAAGAGGCATTTTGTCAAATTTTATTATGCTTTTATAATACAAAAAGTTAAGAAGACGAACTATACAATAGAATAACACAGGAGGACTACGAACAATTTTCGTACTACAACTACACAACCACTCTGCAGCCTGGCATTAGGGGTGGCTAATTATTATATGAACCGGAAGTAATGTGCAAAAGACCTTTTGTTGTTTTTGTTTTGCTTTTGCACTTTCAGAAAGATGAGCTAAGAGCTGAGGCTTAGCCATGCGTTTTTCCCGTGGTATAATAACAACATACGATGAACAAGCTTAAAATATCCCAAATACGCCGGCGCATATATTGAGCTTAAGTAGAAAAAAGAGAGCCAACACGACCATTTCATAATGCGTAATTAGAAAAGGTGGCAAATAATACGAACCTAAAATGTTCCATGCTCAGTACTCACTTGCGGTCAACTTTGCAAAGACTTCCTGTAAAAAATTATACGTTAAAAAGTGGATCATCACGACTGTTCAACACGTCATCATCTTAAACAGTTGTTGCATTTGTCATTTACTCCTGGTTTTTTAGTCTTAAACCCCTTAGGATTAGACTCAACATTGCAAAAATGTTTAATGCGACATCATCTGCTCATGTACTCATTAGAGGAAAGTCGTAAATAATGACTGATCCTGTAAACTTTATAGAAGAGTTCTTTTATTCGTATTCAGTTTTTTTTATTGCCGTTTGCGCTTTCCTTATGAGCTATATGATTTACTTTTCAAATCCATGTAGTCGATGTATTACTAGCAAGTAGCAACCAAACGAGTACACTATGTATACGTACATGAGCCGTGTTAAATTCAAATTAAGTTTTCTAAAAACTTCGAATTTCTCTGCATCTTATGGGAGATTAGTTAGAAGTAATACTATACTTTGAAATTGAAACAATACATTCGGTAGAACATAAAGTATTAGACACAGGAAAACGTTAATTAATACTCTAACGCGTCCGTCCGTTGTTTAGCCCACATTCAAAAGGAGAACAAGCGACAAAAAATGGAAGACAAAGCAAAATAAGAGCAGCTCCAAGCAAACATTATGCATAAATTCCAACCTGACAAATAAATGTGATGCTTTTTAACACTCTTTACAATAAATTCTGTATGCCAACAATGCAACTATAGCTGTAGAGTGTAGACATTATAATATGCTGTAGTAATATACAGACACGTCGTGAAATGTAAACCTTAGGCCTAAATACACAAAAACAGTCACTCGTCCTGAAATGTCCTTGAATCCTTTTCACTTGATTAACAACCCAGTATGTAATTTATATCTTATATGCTTTCTTCCGTAATAGTCACCATGTAGTAACATGCATTAATTTTCTTTACCATCGATTATTATGTATGATTCCTTTCGAATTATATTCGACATTGCATTGTTTTGTACGAGTTCATTTTGACAATACAACCAGAAGGACTAAACAGTTTAGTCTGTTTAGTCTAAACTTGAGGGTATTGTTGATGCATGGGATGGATTTGGATAAACCATTGTCACACAGAACGTATTAAATCGTGGTTACAGCGTCAAAATCGACATTTCCCGTGCATGTTAGGTAAAACTGCAATGTCTAACATGTCCCGTCAAGTAATTGAAAGTAGGCAAGGAAAAACGGGGAAGTTGTAGTTGTATAGTTTGCGTCGGCTCGCACATATACTCCGTTCAAGGTAAATTATTCGTTTTTGTGTCAGAAATCATGATGAAACAAATCTGTTGAGTTTGAGTCAAGCAAGTGTGACAGTGTGCCACATGGGACTGCAGCATGTAAAAAGCGTCCGTCGATGCAATGGCAAATACATATAAAATTGTCTGTCGGCATCCACGCTCTCAAGAAGGACGGATCTAACGACTAACGACGGAACTCGAGGCATGACAGGTGGCCAAGAGGAAATTACCGCAGTGCTTCTTCACCATGTTTTGTTGGTAGCAACTAGAATTTAGCTCTGGGAAAGAGGATTTTGCACTCCCGTTAGTTGAGACTGTGTCACCGCCACTACGGACACGGCACGGGCTTGATTACTAGCCTTGTTGTGTAACTTGGAGGAGTGAGTTTATAAATGTGCGAACTTGAAACACTGGCATTTGATGTGGAGTAGTGGCGCACATTTATGTAACATTCATCGATAGGTGCTCATGGTTTTAGTTTTTAAAGTCAACTTATTGTATATTAATGTACATTTGTTGCGAGAGAGAGAGAAAGAAAGACAGGAAAAATTAGGAAACGCTTTGCCTGCTGACATACTCTCAATCCACCTACTTTCCTGCATAACATGAACATCGTCCGTCCGAGTCTTTCTTTTATTCTCATGTAAATTTTCAATGTGAGTTATCGTATCACTAATCAAATGCTCTTATTATGCTTTTACTTATGTGGCAATGCCATCATCGTAACATAACGAAGGTAACAAAGATGATTCCTCTTTGCATTGTTTTGCCAACGAAAGAATTCTTAATCGGTTACGGAGACTTGGTTTCACATTGGAATGATGAGACGCAACTGGGCAGTTATGGACTTCAGTACCATTAAGCTTTTGTAGTACTTCATGTAGGTAGTTACTTAGTGCTGTGCAGCTTTTCTGGTACTCACTATATACTACTAACTACCGACAGTACTATATTCGCTAATATATACTGTAAATTAAAAGCTACCAGCAACAACCAGTCGTTTTTGTTTTCATTGCAGGAGTGAGGAAATCATGATGCAACGGAATGATGCCGTGAAAATGAGGTGAGTTGGCTTCATGAATCTGACTCTTGGAGTTTGTTGGCTGATTTGTTTTATCATCCCCACGTCTTAACTCTTAAAAATGTCAGGATCAGAAATGAAGGGCATCTTATATAATATTATTATGTTACTATATATTACTCTACCATGCTCATTTCGTAATATTATTGTTAACATTCTATTTCTAAAAATTGCATCTCTTTAGCTAATATTACATTTAGGTTCAACGGTTAAAAATTCAAAAATCATAACTAAATATTTATCCAATTTTATACGTCTTTGTTTTCCTACGTATCTCATCAATCATATTCCTAATGTAATGTTTACGACTTACTAGAACAACATTGTAATCATAACACAGCAAGACAGTAATGCGTTTGCTTGTTACATTTTTGTTCCAGTTACATTATGTACATACCGTATCATGCGTCCTAGAGGAAATTCGTCAATATTCGAATTTTTAACAGTTGCTGTCTCAAGATTATTTCATGCTTCCGTTATGTCTTTCACAATTTGAGAAACAAAATAACAATGGTTTGTACTTGAAACATCCGCAGAGGAACTTTCATTATATATGTAATGTTTAATGTACCACGTAACTAACTGTTAGACACTATTACATAAAACATTACAAATGCAACTTACGAACGCTGCAATTTATTAATTTAACGTAGGTCCCTCAGAAATCTTCTGCCATGTTATTCCTGTTATTGTCATGTCAATAAATATATTATTAATGAGGCTTAACTTTTGGAATGAATTTTCTGAGTATTCCCTTTTTTGTAAAATTACAAATTTTAACCTACTTGAGTCAGTGCTCATGTGTCATATCATAACATAATGAGACGATGAAGAAGGATGAGCTCGAGGCGTAGAATCAGGGATCAAGTAGTGTTGTTGTGGTTGGTGTGTGCGTACGTGTACTGGTGTACTACTCAAACGCAAACACGGCAACGTATTAATGCTAAATTCACTGCAAAAACTGCAGTGCAAATGTGCAATGGCATCTTTAAGCTTCCGTGCCAATGTAATCTCCATTACGTTTACATGTTTCTTGCTGGTTAAATCCTTTCCCCTTGGCGGCAATCAACTTGCATTATGAAAGCCATGTTTTAATTTAACGAGCAATGATCATTGATCATGATCATACACTATTTTTTCTAGCTACCGACGATACTACTAATAGTACATGATGTACAGATACAGGTGTGTTGCTTTAAATGCTCAGAGGCAAGGTTGGTAGAACAACTTTGGTTTTTTTTAAGAAAATAAAATGTTCTGTCTTAATAGTCTTAATTTAATATTGAGGAAGGCAAATAAAAAGTTTTGCTTCAACGTTCAGTGTGAGTGTACAAAAAATTTAAGGTACAAATTGCGACTTGAAGTTTTTGCCATCAAGTTTAATGTGAAAAATGATCTGGATTTGGAGGACAGAACAAAGGCACATCCCCACAATTTCATCTGTATCCTTAGACATTAGCTTTTTGAATCATACGCATGTTCTACTTTAAATGCACATTAAATGAGTCACGTCGTTGTTGTGGTCCATTAGAGCTCTTTTCTTGCGTGATGAGATGAGATGAACCTACATATTTTTATAGTGCATATGTGCACTTTGGGATTTTCAGGAAACGTACTTAGCCTACAACAAAGACAATGCTCCATCTTGTAATGTGTATGTACTCCTCCTTGGAATTTATGGTTTTTTGTACTTGCAGATCGACAATTTGTCTTTACCGACTGGTTCTAAATTGCTGCTTGATGAATGATGAATTTGATGAATCACAAATAGTTAAGTACTATGTCAACCTGGCTGACAAATAGTACTAACTACTAGAAACTACGGTAGGATAAACAGAAGATTATAGTCGTATCGTATACACTTTTTAAACATTTACTGAATTACTATAGTGAGACGTCATGAAGGACAACTATAAATGCATTTTGATTATGCATCACTATAATATTATTCTTTCGTAAAACAACATTTATATTCAATTGAAAAATAAATAAAATTGTTTGGTGAAGACAGTAAAGCAACTTTATGGCGTCATGTAATTGAAATTTCATGAATGCACCTATACACAATTGCTAATTATGCAAGCAAGTGCAAGAAATCAGAATATAGCTAATACTTTAAAAATTATAATACCACTTCTACATCACATTGCAACAGTCAACAGTATACATTACGTGCATGCTCCTACAAATTGTATAAAAATTTTCGTTTGTCAGTTTGTGTAATAATAATAATTCACATTCAATATTATATTGTTATAATATTTCATGGTAGAGTTGACGAACCAAAAAGGATAAAGGTGCACATATGCGCACATGTGCACAATACGTACAAATTAAAGTGTAATTAGGACCCCAGTTGGGTTTTTGTTTTTCAATATATTATACAAAATATAGTTGAATATAGTCAATGAATGAGCGCTATACGGATGTTTTTTATAATATCTTCGTTGTCAACGCCATGCCATGGTACACAAATGTCTGTTTAAGTGTGGGCGTGGTGGCATATGGTTTCTACCAAATTAGCAAAGACTTAATTAAGCATTTGATTCGGGCACATAGGATTTTATGAGACATTTTCACATTCCCTCGCGATGTGCTTTTGCTTTGCTAGCAATTTAAATAGTATACAACAATGGAAGAATGGAATCCTGTCGTAAGTTACTGTAAATCGTAATGGGTGAATCGGATACGGTGGTGGTGATGTGATGATGGTGAGACGTTGAAGTTGAAAGACAAATAACGCTTTTCGTTTATACATCATAGGGCGACGGAAAGGTTGTAACAAATGATAAAATTCGAGCGAGCGGTCCTCGTCGTCGTCGGCGTTTTATAATGGTCTTGTACAATTAGCGTAACCTAATGGACACAAACGCCTTTTTGTGCCCACATCGCCACATCACATCCATTCCATTCCATGCCAGTCTTGACATGATTTCCAATTGTTGCGTCACCGTCACTGTACATATCGCCAAATAACAGTCCTCTCCTCATCGGCTCGGCAAAAGAGAGAAAGAAAATATGAATAAATCTGCTAGTATGAGCATGAAGTCCTTCAAAGCAAAAAATGAGTAAAAGGGCTTCACTCACACAGCAGTGAAACTAATCGAGAGTCGTGAATCGCACCCATTAAAGTGCAACAACAATTCAGTCGAATCACACGCACAGACAACAAATATTATCGCAAATGCCCATTTCCCTCAATAACGACTTGGGCGGAGGACTCAATTCGCGTGTGTCTTACAAAACAATAGCGTCTACTGTACAAACAAAATGCTACACGGCTACACCGTTAGGGTTTTCTATTTGAAAAAACCCAGTATCCCTTCAATGGATGTCTAATTTAGGATGCCGAAGAGATTCAGCAGTGCCCTTTTCTTATTAATTTGCTATGTCGTCATCCGTTTCAAAAGCTTCAGCCGCCTAGCAAATTATAAATTTCTAATATATTATTCCTTCAGTGTAACATGCTGACTGCTGATTGACCTTGTCTACGCTGTAATAAGACAATTCTCAATTATACAAATTTTGAAAAGTCCTTCTGTCTAACTTTTATACTATGTATCTATAGTATACAATGTCAGTTTCGCTGTCTCGTTGCTATTTATTTACAGTATCTCGCATCGGCCTATGAATGCTGATTACCGTGCTGTTGCATTCATAAACCATACACTGGCAACTTGCGGCTCAAACCGGTGAAATTTTAAAATATTTAACTACAATGTAAGGTGTACCATAAATAACTCATAACTATAACGTTCAATTGTTAGTTTTTTGTATAAGTTAAAAGTAATTTAAAACGACTACTGGCTACTATTGCAGTTAACCTTGTAATTGTTGTAATCAATAATTATACATGTTCCAAGAGACTTAAACTTTACTATGATATGATAATTTACTTCAAAAGGAGCCTTTTAATGCGTATTTCTTCGAAACATAAAAGAGCAGAGTCGTCCTACAGTCCTACATATTCAAACGTTCCAAGAAGTTCGCGTTAAGTCCTTTTGTGAATCTGGTGCAAATGAGGGGTATACATCGTTCAAAATAAAGTTACCATTAAAGATAAAGTACTCAAGATGAAGCAATATTATTTTTAGAATTTATCGCCGTTAAACTCTGACTTCTACAAAACTGCGAATATTGTATTGGTTAAACTATTATTAAAATATGACACCATTGGACAAAGCTTGAGTATTGAGTGTTTGGCACAAACTACCGGTGGCTAAGTACGTATTTCGATCTTTTTAGGAACTGTTGTTTGCTGTTGCTACATTACTGCTTATTTTTATTGCTGCAAGTTCATTACCAAGCAGACGCACAGAGTTACTAACGTATTTATCCATTTTGATAAAGCATGAACGAGTGCAATTACTCATGCCAACAATTGAATAATTGAAAATTGTTAATTAAAAATACGATGAGCAATAAACTATTATGAAAATCAAGGAATTGTGATATATGATATTATCTTAATTTTCATAACATATAGAGAAAAAAATAATTCATAGAGTCGGTCGCCTAAGGTGAAACTGCAAATGCACCAAGCAATGGGTAATATGAGAAAAATTAGCTCCCACTTTTGGAACTAAAATTATTAAAGTATTATATTACCCAGAATAACCCTTCCTTCACCTTCACCGTGCATATTTTCAGTTTCAAATCTTTCTGACAAGTACGAAATTCCGTACAACCATCAGTAGATGTGAAATTAATTTACTGTAAAATTAAAATCCAACAAACACAACACAACACAGAACACGGAGTTCTTCGTCGTAAGTTGGAAAGTTGGAATAGTTTACTACAAAGCAAAGGAGTTCGTAGGGCGCTTTTTTCTGATTTTCATCATTTTGACCATCTCACGCTCACCATCTGCATCTGTCACGTCATCATCATCTCATCAAGCTGGACTGCAGGACTGACTATTATGGTAGGAGTTCTGACTTCTTTCTGAGTATGATTCGGGAGTGTAGTCTGTGTACTGACTACTTGAGAAAGAATGACTCACATAATCAAAATCCCAGAGAGAAAAGTATCATGAAATCCTGTTTCGCACAATTCAGATTTTGTTTTTAAAATTGTTTCTCTCAAGCACAACAAATCAGTAATTTTGTAATTTTGAAATATACAATGTTTGGGTTTGGGAAGAAGAAAGAACCACCAGCTCGCCCTGATCGCAAAGAAAGGGCGCAAAGCAAACCTCAGGTATGTTCTTTAAGAATAATTCGTTATTTATTTGATTCATTATCGATAGTTAATACGAAAATATTACATTTTTGTCATTGAAAGTTTTTGCTTTTGATTAACCTTTATTGTTGTATTTTGATTTAATTGCAGTTGGAATTCCTTGCTGGATTGGATAATAATGGAATAACTGGACTGGATGAGGATGACGCGGATTTAGAAGATGAATTGTTAATGTTATTAAATGAAGATCCGCCCATTAAACCGTCCAGAAATGCAAAGGCTTCCGCTCCAAAATTCCCTGAAAAGAAACAAGATCATCCCGTGACTGATACTAGTAAGATTAACATAGATCCGAGTCTGATGGCAGATGATGATGCTGTTGAAGACGAAGATGTGAATGATGAAGACTTAAATGATCCGGAATTGCAAGTAAGTGTCATCATCAGATAATTATGTATATCTATTTCACAATTACTCTGTTGACGTAGAATAGTTTTGAGACATTAATATACTGCTTTATAGGCGGAGCTAAGCGGGCTTATTGAAGACACTCCAGAAGAGACTGAACCTGATGAAGAGCAAATACCACAGCAACTACTCGTCAAAATTCCGATCAAACCAGTACAGAAAGAAACGCCTTTGCAAGTATCATTTGAGAAACCGTTGGCTCCACGTCCACCATCGAGCCCTGTGCTTTCAGTGTCATCAGTTAGTCCGCAAATTAAGCCTGGAGAATATGCGAAGAGTAATGTCGTATGTACAGATCCAAAAATAGAGGAGCGCTTGAACGAATATAAGAGAATGGCTGTGTCTTTGAAAAAAATAGGTGATATGGAAGGAGCCAAAGAGTACTTTCGACTGTTTAAAGTGAGCAGCATCATCAATTTTTAGTCTTTTTGTTCATGGTTGGTTTCCAGTTTCCATATAAAATGTTCGATCCTAGTTAGCATATAAAATGTAATTCATATTTTATAGGCATTGGATGCAATTCAAAAGAGCGGCGACTCCATTAATTGGAACGACTTTCCTCCTCTCCCGGACGGTATAGGACCATCCACAATTGGTAACGATAATGCAAAAGTGACCAAAGGTTCAGATGTACAGCCAAAAGACAGTACAAGTGAAATAAATACTGAGGACGCGACTCAATCTAACGTTAAGAGCCTTGAAGATATTTTTAAGGCTCCTCCCGCTCCAACTACTATTTTAGAAGCTTTACAGCAACGCTTGGCAAAGTATGAATCTGAAACTGAAAAAGCCTCTGCTAGTGGGAACAGCAGTAAGGCAAGAAGAATGGGTCGTATTGTAAAACAGTATGAAGAGGCCTTAGTTTTGCATAGGAAAGGTCGTCCAGTTGCCTTCGATGAACTTCCAACTCCACCAGGTTTTGGTCCGATACCAGGCATTCCTTCAGCTGCAATTGCAGAACCAGGACCGACTACCCCGATAGCGCCATCCAAGTCATCCGAAAACCCTCATGACGCCACAGCAACAGATGATGTTTCTCCTGAAAAACGGTTCAGGTTGCCGAATGCAAGTTTCGGTTCCGCTTCCAGTCCTTCACAGCCCCAGCCAAGCATTCAACGTATTGGCAAACAGGTGACGAAGCTTACACTTCAAGAGAAACAACTATCGTTAATTCTACAACGACAAAATCAGTTCAAGGAAGCTGCTCTGAATGCTAAAAAACGAGGTGATACGGAGCAAGCGCTCGAATTCCTTCGAACCGCAAAAGGATTTGACAAACTGATTCAAGTATCCCAAGCGGGACTGCCAGTTGATATGAGCTCGGTACGTTTAAGTAAACAGTGACTATAAATCGTAGGCATTATTTACTCATCATTCTCCTCGTTACACGTACATGGTACTATGGTGCATTTAAGTATGATAATTGTACGAATTGTACCTTAATTATTAGTTACCAAGTGCTCCAGATGCCGTTGCAGCGTTAGAAGATGAAACATTTGAAATAGTCGGTGCAGCAGACTGTATTCAAGTTGAAGGAAGCGCAGCGGAAGTGTTTGCCAAACTTGAAGACGATCTCAAGTCACAGATTAAGGTTTTATAAAACATTGTGTATACAAGAAGAATTTGCAGAACAATTTTAAACTTTCTATTTGTATTTTGCTGATAGCTAAGTATGAGCATAAGGGATCATTTTAAGAAGATGGGAGAAGTCGCTTCATCAAACCGTTTTGAGAGCTACGCACTTGAATCCAAGAGAGATTTAGATACGCTAAGGCTTGCAGCACGAAGAGGAACTGACTTTCCTAAATATCATTACGAAAACAGAATGTTTAGTGTTACTGAGTATGTATCAAATGTTTTAGTGTCACTAATATAAACTATATAAATTGAGTTATGACTAAACTTTCAATTTGACTTTATGTAAGATGCAACTCTGATTTGACTGAAGATGAAATTGAAATCTGTGTCGTTCAAGGTGTTAATTTAAAGGTGCCGAATCCCTCGGACGTTGACACATTTGTAAGAGTTGAATTACCGTATCCATCGGTAAGATTTAGTCTTATTTCGGAACAAATTTTTAAATTTGTCGCTGTCACAAAAGTATAACATTTCGGTTATGTGTTCTGAAAGGCTGAAGAAGCTCAATCGCAGAAGTCGCACGTGGTGAAAGATACCAATAATCCATCATACAATGTCACATATAAAATGAATATTAATCGAAAGGCACGCAACTTTCAACGATTTGTTCATAGGCACGGTGTCAAGATAGAAGTTTGGTCGAAAGGGTAAGAATTTATGTACATTTGCTTGAACTTTGCATTATGTGTGCGGACCCCGAGCAATCTGTTGGTTTCGATCAAAGTCTTGTTTCATTTCATTTTGTTGTATTGGTTTTTCATGACGATAGAGATGTGTATTCGTTTTTTGTGTCTTTGTAATTAATAAGGTCATTGTGCACAGGAGATTTTTTTCTGTGTCGTAGAGGATTTTTTAAGACCAGTTCGCTCATTGGAACGGCGGTAGTCAAATTAATACCTTTGGAATCAAAGTGCACCCTGCACGATGCATTTGAGGTACCCTTGCCCTCTACAACTATAATAACATAACATAACAATAATATTAATACGACAACTAGAGGAATATTTATTAAAATTATCTGTTTTGCACTCATTTTAGGTGATGGAAGGACGAAAGGCTGTTGGAAAACTTGAAGTCAAAATTCGACTACGAGACCCAGTTGTTACAAAGGAAATCACCCAGCAGAAGCGAAAATGGCTCTATATTGATAAAACATAATTTAGTTTTGGATTTTTCGTGCCAATGAATGAATTCAAACAAAATCAAATTACAAAGCTAATTGAAAAACACTATGATTAAAATGTTATGAAAATGAAACGTATAAGGAACTAATTTTTGGACAAATTAGCAATAAAGGTACTAATTGTGAATCGCAACTGGCTATATTGACTTCCGGGCTTGAGATTCGTTGTTCGTTGCACTAAGCATACTAATTTGAATGAAAGTACACAAGTTGCACTTTGAAAATTATTGTATCGTTTTGAAGTCCGGTACACAACACGAAGCTTCCAAGTGTATTCAACACACAATTCGAATTTCCGTACGCATAGGCAGACGTATGTTGAGG
Source organism: Harlomillsia oculata (assembly GCA_019776145.1). Classification (NCBI taxonomy): domain Eukaryota; kingdom Metazoa; phylum Arthropoda; class Collembola; order Entomobryomorpha; family Oncopoduridae; genus Harlomillsia; species Harlomillsia oculata. Next base: position 4,716 of record JABASF010000401.1, on the reverse strand, counting down.
TATCGAAAGAAATAATAATCTCCACTCCATCTCCATGTTCATGGTATTAAAACATTATATACGCTTTCGAGAATTCTGTATGTACCTATTTGATAATAATGTAGTCGTAAAGTAGCATTAAATTATATATTTTCTAGCGTCGTTGAAATAAACCGAAGCAAACGCTCATGTTTGATGTTTCAAGTTTCAACTGTCAACAGAGACGAAGTTCAACGTTCAAAGTTAAGCTTTATTTAACGTGTCACAAAACCAATCATGAGATTACAATAAATATAACCAAGTCTCCCTTCAATGGCACGATGAGCTTAGAACTAATATAATTTTTATTTGTCTTAATTATTATTATGAGAAAGTAGTATCAATAACATTGAAGTAATGGGAAAGTAATGTTGATTCAGATTCAGTGGCATGTGTCCTGAACGTTCAGAATAATAAGCTCTGCGCTTCCTGCTGAGTTTACGCCAATTTTGAATGTTGAACCTGCAGCTTGTCTCGCACGATCTCGCACCTGCTGCTCTTTCCTGGTCCTCAAAACTATTTTGTGTTGATTTGATGATAATTGTAATTATTTTGGCAACTTGATCGGATAGTGTTATTTTGTGCTCCAAAGACTGTTTTACAATGTCGCAACAGGCGAAAACGTTGTGTGGTATTCTACTTGAGGAGACGTTTGGACCGACAAGTGTGTCTATTTTCAATAGTCTTTCACTTGTCGGAACCCAAACATTACAAAAGTTGTTGGCAACTGTAAAAGAACCGTTTGAAGAGGTATATTTAATGAATTCCATCTTTAAATAGTGTAACCTACAGGTTATATGAAATCATGGTTACGCATATACTAATTATGGTACTTTTGTAAATTTATTTAGGTGTTAGATTGTTTGCGACTGCTTATTAATCATGATCTCGTTTCCTATGATACGATGAAACTTGGAAATGGTGAATTGGAGTACAAACCAAATGATGAAAATATTCTCAATATTTTGCGATATCCCAAGTGAGTGATTTGAGACTTCCAATTTGTATGTTTTATCATGTTAATGGGAAATTTAACGTTTTGTAGGTATTTGGCCATTGTGGATAAAAAGATAAATCCCTGTGCTCGACAAGCCCTGATGGAGATTTTGCATGGCGGCCGAGTTACATTAGAAAAGATTGTATACAACATCGGGTTAAATATGGTGGAAAAGAAGGAGAATATCGATGCTCCTACTTTGTCCGGTCTTTTACACGTTCACGTTGAAGCGTTTCGTACTATGTATTTGAGAAGATACATTAAGACATCAGATGGTTTTCCTGAGATCGATATTAAAATATTAATTGTTAATAACCCTCGGACCATTGACGACGATGATGTCACGGCTGAAATTAATAATTTAAACATGGAGCGAATTGTTGACAAAATATTAAAGAAACAGTCTTTGGATTCGGATGATGGTAAAAAGAATCCTAAAAGAAAGAAAACCGCGAAACCAATTGCGTGGATGGTCAACGGTAACAGATTCCATGAAGATATTCGCAATCATTTTTTGTTAACATCGATGCATAAGAAGTATGGAATGTTCATTGAGTATCACGTTTTGGAATCAGTAATAGAAGTCGCCACTTTCACAAGAATCTCTTCGCTCAAGTCCCATGTTGCTCGAGACGACATTGCAAGTAAATTACGAAGCGACCAACGGGAAAAGCCTATTGAGTATTTGAATGATGTGTTAGAGATTCTTGGTAATTTTACTAACGTTTCCTATGCAATATTCTAATTAAAAGAAACCATGATGGCTAATTTGAAAACTACTGAAAGCTGTTGCGCTTAGTCATCCGTTTTAATCTTTGAGTGTGCAGGTACTGAAAGTTCCGATATTTTTCATCGGGTGGAAGGTGATAATGAAAACGGCCATTATTTGATTGAATGGAAAGCCTCTCTCAAGGATGCAATCTGGAGTACAATTGAAGAAGTGGTGATGCAACGACATGGAAGTTTGGCACTTCGAATTTTCCGATTAATTCGCGAAAAAAAGTACGTTGAGCAAGAGAAAATCAACGAGTTAGCTATGATTCCTACAAAAGATGCCAAAGTTTTTACTTATAAATTGCTACAAGACAACTTTGTGTCCGTAAAAGAAGTGAGAAAGTCGTACAATGTCACAGTTGCTACGAATCGTGTTGCTTTTCTTTTTACTGTCGACTTTCCTCAGGTAAAATTTTGTGTTATTCAAGTGTACATTATGCATTCTTGTTTTTTTTTTACAAAAAATGGTGATACAGTGAAACCTGATTTAACCTGGTCCTGGTCGAAGTTCGGAAATCGAATAATCTGAAATGAAGTATTAGTATTTCGGTAATCATGATTTGTCGTTTTATATTATTTCTTTTATGTAGGTTGTCACCTCACTGTTAGAGCTGTGTTATAAAGCAGTCATCAACTGTAAAATTAGAGAAAAGATTGAATTGAAGAAAAGGACAACGCTATTGGATAAACAGGACCGAATTACACGTACAGTGGAAAATATGATAAATCAAAAATGCACCACGGAGCAAATTGACGAGGTAAATATATTTTAAAGACCCCTAACAGTTTTATCAAAATGTTATCTTTCCAGTATTATTATTGATTATTCCACTGAAAACGTCATTTCATTCTTGGTTTACAGATTCGTGAGTTGATAACTCCTCCGGAACAAGCCTTGTTGTCTAAAACCAATTTCCAGTGTGATAAACTTGTTAGTGGGATTGCCCATGTTGACGAAACTCTATTTGTACTACAAGTATATATTCTCCTTGACAAGTTTGAACGACTATTAAGCAGGGCTCCGTGATGTAACAATAAAAGTGTACACTTGAACGAAAGACAATCTTTATTGATATTGATACAGGTTGATGTTGCATTTGTTAGTTTTGGTTTCCGTAAAGTGATTATAGAGTTAAAAACTCCATAATTTGTGTATCAATTCTGAATTCTGCAGAATCTACCTGTATTTCATCTTTAGTTCAAATTAATCACGGCTAGTTTTAAACTATGACTTCCGCTGTTTAGGTATAAAAACTAGTGAAGTAGTTGTGAAAACGACTATACGATCCAACGCTTTTCATGTTCAAAATGTTTCATTTTGCTAAAATCCATATTTCCCTATTCATTTTATACTGTGTTCAAATTAGTGTCGCTGTTGAAACAGGCAACTATTATTTCATTCGAAGCGCATTTGAAGCTAATGTAGGTAAATTGTAGCAATTAATCATACCGTCCTCTTTCCGACTGATGATAGTACTAAACTTAATAAAGGTTTGCAGTATCTGACAGCAAGTAGCAATGGGAGACATGGAGGACGAACTGGTCTGGTTACAACTTCGCCTTTGAATGTCTGGTTTCCTGAGAAACAAATGTGGAAAGTCGAAAGGATCGGTAATTAATAGCACATACTTGGCCACACTTTTTATGTATAACTGTGAAAACGTCATTTAATGATAACATTTTGCGTATAATTGGAAGATGAACAACATCCTCCAGGCGTTTTTCTACAGTCCAAGGCTAACGGTAACAACGAAGTGTCATTGCATTATTATCCATTATGCCTGGGATCAAAGGAAATAAAAAATAACGTATGGGAATTGCACCTTGTAACAAAATTTTGGATAATTAGACATAAAGCTACCCATTTCTGCCTTGTGACGTTCAGGTACGTTGGCTTGGAAGTTGCTAAACGCTTTTCATATATGGCTAGAATATTATAGATTTTAATATAATATGCTTTAAGTATAGTGATGGAAATGACGTTGGACTTCAACAATGTAACTCCAGTAATTATGCACATGGTTGGCTATTTGAACCGCTTTGGGAATGATTTATTATACTAATAAATAATCCACTAATCACCAATTTCAGTATGTAATTACCCTTATATTATGAACGGATAGCTGAATTGTCTATTAATATTATGATTTATGATATGATCAGTGGTTACAGTGATGGTTTTTAACTTGATTTGATTTTAACTTTTTTTAACGGTTTTCAACATGAAATCGTCATTATATAATATAAACTGACAATATGTGATTTTAATATTTAAGTTCGAGTGAAAAACGACAGACGACGCAAGTCGACATAGCAATTAGCACGTAAATAAAAGCTTTTCCTTGACTTGACTTGATAAACGAACAATAAACTTGATAAACGATTTAAGAACAATAGTAATTTGGGGATGGCAAACTCACTAACGGCATTAATCTAGATAATTAGATTAGAACAAAAAACCGCTATAAAAAGACGACACACTTTTTAATGATTCATACACAAGCAATAACAAGTTCAGTTTACAAGTTCACACCTCTCGGAAAAGGAAATTTATGCAATTTCCTACGTACTTCCCTTGTGGGACACTTGCCATTGTATTGGTTTTTTAACAATTACATCTAATTCTAGCCCTAAGATACAAAGAAAGTCTTAAGTTAAACTGATACCAGGTTTACGAGGCGACATATACCTTATTCATAAACCATTCCATAAACGAGAAGTATTAAGGACTGGGACTCATGGGATCAACAAAACCTTAAAATTAATTATTTGTAAATATCAAAGAGCGATTTGAGTAAATAGAGCACGCCAAATAAAGATTACTTAAACTTAAGCTTGAAGCAACAACATTTCTCAACGTAGACAACGAATGTGATAACTGATAAACTGATAACTAATAAATACTTATAGTTTTATTGGGTTTACAA
>JABASF010000400.1:0-43685 GCA_019776145.1 Harlomillsia oculata | reverse complement strand
AATGGTGACCGTTATTTACAGCGCAAGTAACAACTATATATAGCATTTTCTTTTTCTTCCTAATGCCGTTTGATTCACAGAAGGGAACACGAGGCTTTGACCAAAACGTGTATACTATAGCATTTGTACGAATAGGAAAGAGATGTCTCAAAATATTGAGTAAATATTATAATAGTTCATATATGCAGAGAGAAATTCGGGTTTTAAGTGGGTTCGGTGTAAATTCTCTACGAATATGGAATAACTTTTAAATATTTTGCGTAAATCGAATGCATCACAATTTTACTGCATTTAAAAGTGAAGTTGAGAAGCATAAAGTTTTATTGGGTTTTAAACTGAAGACCCGACCCTGCAGACAGTACATTTAAAATGGATGGAGGAGTACTGAGAAGGATGACGGAGGGGGAGGAAAGAAAACAGTATTCATCTTTTACTTACTGGGAACAATGATTTAGTTATGGTCATTGACTTAATTTATATGACATAGGAAAGGGAGGATGGTGAAGTATGCATGTGGAATCGGCTTGTAGGATTACGACACCCGAGTCATTCGCCTTGAAGGAATGGTCAAATAAAAACAAATGGAGCATATCAAATCCTCCACAATGACGTTTAGGATTTCAAATATTTTTGGGATGGTGAGAGAATGTGAGGAAGAAGGGAACTAAAAGTCTTACGTGGGGAATGACGGAACTAGTTCACGGACAAAGTGCGATTTTAGCCAGCGCTTACAGTACATTGGAATGGCGATGATGCATTCGTTGGTGAGCCTTGAGGAGCATGGCGCCCGTGTGCATGGTACTTAATGTTCTTTCTTTTAGGATGTGAAAGTGCCACACGTTTGGGCAATAGTGCTTTCACTTCCTTGCCAATCTCGCAGTCAATGCAAAGCGTAGCGTAGTCCAATGCTTCGACTCCAATTTAACTTGAAGTGCCTTTCCATAGCTGCGTTTCTGAAAAGTCTAACGGGCGTTGAGAATGGGCGAAACAGACAAAGTTATGAAATGGAGAATGACAGCCGTTGCCGTTCCGTTCCTGTGCTCTGCTGGAGTCAAGTCTCACCATCTGTGTCGCTCTGCGGGTTCCTGTTCGTTTCCTCCATTCTTTTCTCATATTCCACATTCCGGCTGCCTAATGACAAACTGGAACCTTATACCTGCGAGCTGTGGCACTTTACTCTGTCGACTACTACTTCGTTCCTCAACTGTAAAATCCTAAAAATTTGCTGTGTTGCACACTTGGAAGATGGTCTCTCTCTTCTGATTTTAGCTCACGGATGTATCCAAAAGTCCGTTGCCGCATAAGTGGAGCAAGTGTGAGTGAACGAAAAGGGAGGCAGCTGTGACACATCAATGACAATCGGTTCACATTATAAATCAACTGTAAATGATTCAACGGCGCAAACAACCGCTGATTCTGCTCCATGTGTCCTGTGTCAACATTGAGAGCTGAGCTCTTTCAATGCCTTCAATTAACAAACTTTGTGGCAACAAAGACCTAATTTCATTTCCTTCCTTCCTTCCAAAACTGCCTGTAGAAGAGAAATGAAGTGAGTTTCCCTCGTTGGAAATCAAACGAAAAGTACCATTGTGTGCTTTACACATCATTTTGCATAAAAACTAGACTAATAATATAAGAATGGGAAGCTGGCGTTATATTCTCTGGCATCCTTGAGCCATTTCATTGTGTTACGAGTTACGATACGACTACGACGGACTGCGATAGTCCTCTTTGCCCTACTTCTTGGATAATAAATGCACTTTTCTATTGCTGTCTGCAAGGACTCTTCATGCTCCAACTTTAGACTACTTTACACTATGTTTGCAAACTGTCCTTGTCCCATGAATGAAGTAGAATTCTGGAACAAGCGTGAGTTTTTTGATAAATACAACGACACTTTTGCTATTATTTGAAAACCATGACAAAAGTCAGTACGATCAATAAGCTCCCTGCATTCTAATACTGCAAGTGTCACTTCTAAAATGGTTATATAGTACATATATTAGAATTTAGGATTAATGCTTTGCAATCGGAGAGCTCTTCTACAGGGTTGTGGGGAGAAAACGAGAGTCGAGAGTGATGCCCAGATAAGAGAAGCACGATCATGTCAGTTGACAAATTTGCCAGGCGGACAGGTTGTTGCTAAAAAACGTGTTCAATTGATCCGGCTCAAGTTGTGGGCCTTTGGCAGTACGCTTCAGCTACGGTGCAATAAAGCGGATTTGAATTCAGAGAATATTCTTATTACACACACCTTTACTCGAATCCCACTCACGTCCACCACTCCTTTCAGACAGACAATCCGACTTAGCCCGTCACTCAAATTCCAAGTACATAGCCAAAGTGTTGTCCAGAATTTAAATTGTATCCAGGAATGGAATCTTTTTCCTCTGGATCTATAATGTAAAGTTCTAAGCTGACTTTCAACTTTTGCATAGATTGCGTGAGTCGAATCCATTTATTTGAAGTATTAAGCCGATTACACAAATAAGTTAATGCGGCATACGACGTGTGGAATAATCTTTTAAAGCCAGTGAAAAAAGAATATATAATATAATATCAACAACAGACCGCTACCTTCAGTGTAGCTGTTGTTTGTAGGTTGTGATAAAAAGTATAGTATAGAAAAGTGGCCACACGGTTTTACAATACGCAATAATGTTTATAAGAATACAGTGCTGAACCTTGTCCAGGTGCAAGGTTGCTTTCTGACAGTTAACAATGCTGTTTCCCCGAAGAGCCTTTTGCTCCACCACCACCAGCTTTTCTACAATCTAACCTTTTGTGAAAGCAGTCCCATTGGATTTCCTACAATGGCATTTTCAAACATTTTTTGATGCCCCCGAGTGACTTTTCCTTTTGACTCTGCACTTTGAGGAGTCTTGGAATGTTACAGTGCATGAAAGTGAGGGCTGAAGACGTAAAGGTGAAATATGACACGATGGAAAGCGGATGGAGCGACGTTCTGTTGTGTATCCAATGTCCACTTGGGGAGCCACAAAGCACAATGGAGATGGTGAAAGCAATTCACTGGAAATATTGCTTTTTCCCTGTGCATCAAACACATCTTTTGCTCCCTTTCCTTCGTCTTCCTTCCAGTGTGATTTGCTTTCAGTGTGCGAATGCGAACGCTCAGATTGCAAAGTTACTCTGTATCAATGCCCGCCTGGCCAAAGACACGCATTTTTCACATCTTCCACCACCAGAGCACAAGGGACACAGACATGGTCTCATTTGTGCCATGCCTTTCTCCTTGTGAAGAAATGCGAAAGGAAGAAAGAATAGAGTTGATCCAACGACAGAGTCTCTCACACTTGAGCAGATGATCAACTTCCTTCTGCCTGATTCGCCAGCCAAACAATCTTCCGTAGAAATTTTCTCTGGCCCATTTTTTCTATCCATCATGCTTAGCTTACCATGACTCCCGAAAAGAAATAAAGTGGAGCCATGAAGCATATACTAAGGAAGCGTCAAGCGTAAGCACACACGAGGGAACTAGCCTCTTTCTAATATGTGGGAGGATAGGCACACAAAAATGGGCTATTTATCAAAAATGTACAAATCGATACACACACTCACTCTCTGGCCTGTTCTCTCTCTCTCTTTACTGATGAAAATACGGCCAGATTCCCACTTTCTTCTGCCCTTCATCAGAGGATCTTTGCAGGCCCCAGACACAAGGCATTAAGTTTGTTTTTATTTTCATCACCGCGTCTCAAGCAGCATTATTAGTCTGACTTGAAAGGCAACTTCGACAAAGGTAATAAGTTCTTATAGATTTGTAGAACAATCTTCGAGTGTGTGCCGTGATGCCGTGCCTCTAGTATATATATATATATGAATATAGTAAGTAGCCGGTGCGTTATAGCGATAGGTTTTTTATACACACCCGAAGAACATTTGGAAGGGATCACAATAGGATTTTCTTGTTTATGAATGAAAAGCATAATGGACATGTATGTGGGATTAGTTGCGTGGCAGGAATTGTGGGGCGTAATCTATGTACATATTTAACCTGTGCCGTGTGATGAAGTGAGGTTCCGACTGAAGAAAGGAAGCGAAAGGGGCGGAACTCAAGAAGAACAGAAATAATGGAAATGGTGCATTGGGAATGATGATGTAGGTCACAATAAAAGTGACTTGTGCCCGCACGTCGTCACAACCAGTGGTCCATGCAAACGGAGCGTAAATGCTCTCTAGACTCCCTCATGTATTCAAATGGGTCCAAAGGACAATAAAGAGATCATGAGTCATGAGAATGGAATATTATGTCTCCTACCCTCCCTCTCCAAAGAAAGGAGTTTGTGGCTTTTATTTTGAATTTCTAAAATTCAAATATTCTTCATTATGGAGGATCAAACATGGGATTTGTGGGCGATGGAAGTAGTCTCCAAATATGCCACGAACCTAAAAAAATGAACGCCAGTGCCAAACGTGCCGTTGAATAAGATGAGGAGATCTTTGCCAACAAGTAGTCTTTTTCCATCCCTATTTTGAATACCGTGATCACACAATTCAAGCTGCGGGATCAAGATGGCTAACTGCACAAACTGAAGAGCTATTCTCCATCTATGTATGTATTATCTCTTCTCTCATTGAGAACTATTCGAATTTCATTTTATATTTTTAGCGTCAATTCAACATACAGCATACACAACGCTCGTATTATTAGTCTCAATGGCACACTTATACTAAACATTATTTATTCTATAACACAGCCCATTGATCACATAAAATTATTATTTTTGCTATGATAGTAAGCATCATATTTATATAACATAAAAAGTATCCATAGTCAAGTGACTATACGAATTCTATCATAGATCCAATGTCAATAGAATCTATGGTTAACGAAAAGCAGTCGAAAAAGATGCGGTATAATGTATAATCGTATAATATTTACCAATGACAAATAAAAAAGATGAGGGGAAACAGGCAGGGTGCCATCAGTAAGGGAAAAGTATAAATTGGACAAAGACGGTCAAGAGAAAGAGCACGGAAGCGTGCACCAACTACCGTTTCTGTTTCTTGTATCGTATCCTTTCAGTTCGACTTGGTCAAATAGTGAGGAAAGCTGTTACACACAAATGAAAAGGAATTGAAAGAAAGAAAAGAAGAATTGAAAAGCTATTCAGTGAAAGGTGCAATCATCAGTTTGTTTCTTCACTTCACTAAAATCCCACTGTGGTCATAGAATGAAATGGACTTTACAAATTATCTTGAATGAAAGGAATGAATGTAAGGAAATATTTCTAAAGTCGTGTCTGTTGGTATCTGATGGCAATTTGCACTTCACTTTACTAGTGTGTCTACGTGAGACTTGACAGTAACTGTAACTAAGGGCATCGTACTCCGAAAAGGAAAAGTCAACTTTATTTATTCTGGATATTGTTGGAGTAAAACGAAGCCCAAATATTACAGTTCGAAAATGCCATTCTTTTGAATTTGATCAGACAAAGAAAAGGAAGAGCATTCATTCCTCCTTTGTACATTGCAGCAATAGTAAAAGCGGGTTTTGAAACATGGCGTTTGAATAAAAAGTTGCAAATTCCTCAAGACTGACTCGTTCTGGTTCGTGGATAAAATGCTGTGCGTTTGAATATTGCATTGTAAGTTGAGTCGCCAGTGAGCCTTGTGTGTGATGTGTTCTGCAAACAGACCACGACTCCTCGTTGCTCCTGAATATCTAACGAATTCGCCTCAAAAAAACCTCTCGCACTAGTACACAGTACCCTTATTCTTATAAGTACAACAGAGAGGAATCAACTGGAAGGCACATGGAACTCGCTGAGTTGTTTCCGGACAACTGATTACTATCACTGCCACCAACACTTCGGCTCACGTTCATCACAATACTCTATCTGTCAGTCTGTCGCACAAGTCGTTTTGTCTACGTTACGCTCTGAATTTCTTGACAAACGTCAACAAAACAAACTTATTTATACCTTAATAACTCTCAAGTCAATCAAGCATTGCGTTCATTAGCAAGTCGTTCGACTGTGTTTACCGAAGCCTATAGTAAATGTTGTCGTATGGTAATTAGCTATACTGACGTCATGAAAAACTCTGGAAACAGTGTTCGTTTTTTTCACTTGGAAACAGTAATAATAATGACTTATAAAGAAGTTGTTTGTTTGGTTTCTTTACTTTGTTTTGCTACAATATCCTGGAAGACTTACACTTCCTACGACTTCTCATTCCGTCACAGGAGCCACATCTTTTTGCTTCAAGGTTTGTAATACATTTTTTGTTCCTTGAAAGTGGAGGAGCGTGAAAAGCACATTAGGGGTCTTTATTACATTTGGCGTATGCACAAATACGATTACTTTCCCATGCGATCCACATTCGTCTTCTTCTTGTTCGCTTGACATCATCCGTCAAGGCTTCTTCCCATTTGAACAACGGCTTTCTCATCCGCTTTTCCACTTCTTTCCTATCAAGTAAGTTACACTCTCGCATCCAACAACCATAACTAGATAACACAACAAAAGCCAAAGAGCTCGTCCACAAGTCGTATTTCGTATACTTTCTCTTTTCAAAGACTATGAAACCCATATCCTTCTCAGTAAAGCCGATTTATGTATACTTATTTCAGTAATAAAAAGACCCTCCACGTGACATCATTTTGTCATTAATGAATTCAGTAAGAACAAGAACTGCTTTACAATTCGACATTGTTTCGTTTCATTTTTCATGCAAGTGCAAAGCGAATGTAATAGCAACCATTGACGCTCTCTCACCGCTGTAAAATCCTAGTGTTGCGGCGGCGTGTGTACCGAAGGGTGAGCTTCTTTCTATTGAAGAATGGGAAATTGTTAGGAAGTGCATGGACAATGACGATATTGTATAAGTATAAAGGATATTAATGGTGGTTAAAATAGTGATTAGCGTAAGAAAGTGGAGTAAGAAAAGGAAGACAAGATGCAAGAGAAAAGAGTGATGATGTGAAAGAGCGGGTGCTTTTGGCGAATGCGGGTAAGACGGGCGAAGGATTATTTTGGGAAAGAGGGGTCTGTGGGAAGGAGGCTGAGTGAGCTTTTCCCCGGAACCAACGGCGGGCACATTGCCCCGAACTCTCACACTAAATTTTCTCTTTGGTAGTAGAGAACCGGAGTCAGAGACGAGGGCAGCTTTGGCACTGTTCGTCGTCGTGTGGCAATGGCTGCCAGTAAAAGTCGGCCAAGCTACAGTCCAAATAGCGAATTCGCAACAGGCTCCCGTTTGCATTTCTCTGTTTGACAACTTTGTCCAGTTTTGCCAATTGCAAATGAACCATCTAGAAACCTCAGCGACAAATCGTCAAATAGCACATTGCTTCCCTGCAGGTGGACCAGTTATATCGTGCGACACTCTCGGAGTGCTTGCCTAACATTTTGCATGCAAAAGTGTGCATATTCCAGAGTGATACACAGCTGCATATCGTCGTCGTGGTAGTTTTTCTTTAGTTAAAACATGCCGACATTTCCTGTTGGTCGTTCCCGTAAAGAAAATGCTTAGAAAGACTTCGTTACATTTTTGAATTTATAAAAATGCCGTAGTTTGGAATAGTTGTGTGCACGATGGAATACCTTCGAGCAGATGACGTGGCAAAAGTTTGTTATCCAAGTTTTGACGTGTCTTTTCCCACTGTCTCGAAGATTTAGTCAGCATAGTCGACACTGCTGGAGTGTGAAACGTGGTATTGGTGACTAAGGGTGGAAGACTTTGGTGGCGTGCCACTTTTGCCTTGTCAAGTGCTGACTTGTGCTTATAAATCGTTCATTCGTAATGATAGTTGAGAGTGGATGTGACGAAATACGGCAACAGCATCGATTCTCCACAAACTGTTCGAGAATTCTACTTCAAGAAATCCTCTGGATTTGAAAGCTGACGTTGAATAATATATTAATTGTCTCATTACCACTACAGTTTTATAAACTTTCTTCGACTACTATAGAATAGTTACGGAGGACAGACGTAGTATTTCACGACACGCTGTTGCAAATGACAATCCATACAATCTATGTTTTGGATTACATACTAAATTAAGTACAAGTATGAGACCTTGCGTGAGTTTAAATGTTTAAATGAATGTTCCTATGGGAGGAAATGGTTTGGTGTGACGCTAATGTGAGCCGGAAGTGAAATGGGTAAAGTTTCTGGCAGTATGAGGGCAAAAGTTGCGTGTTCAAGTGGATGTAGCATCGTTAAATGAGTTACTATAAAATTCGAAATTTCCGGACTGCTAAATCTAATCGCAAGATGTACAAGTGGAAAAAAGGAAAGGGTGAAGAGACAGCAGAATGAAATAGTGATGTAGAACTAGCGCGACCGTTGAGTTGGTTCACAACATTGAGAAACCTGTGAAGAGAGGAAGGACTGGTTCCTCTTTCCTCATGGCATGTAGAAAAGAGCAACGCATAAAAATGGAGTGAAGACCGTTTTGCCGACTGATCCCTTGGCTTGTACATCGAATATAGTCTTGTTCAGCTCAAAACTCGTTTACTCTTGGTATAGTACGAGAGTGAAAGGAAGAAAAAGTAGAGGATAACGACGGAAAGAACGAAGGGAAACAAGGAAGACGAAGGAATAGACGACCGCCACAGATAGACGGAAGAAGGAGACGAAACGAGGACGAAGAAAAGTTGTGTGTGTGCAAGAAACTGAGGAGACTAGTTGCAGCTGGCTTGGTTTTGCTTGACTTTGGTTGGCAGACTATCAGTGGAGTGTGCTGGACAGGCTCCAAGAGAGAAATGTTGACTCCAGGCCCGGCTGTGAATTTCCAAAGCTGGACTCCTCATGGCTTCAGAAGGAATAACTTGGCCACGACTTTCTAGTGAGGCTGCTGCCTATGCTCCCGCACTAGCTCTTGGTGCCCTATCCTCCGCCGTCTTATTGACTCAAAACGACCGGGCCAGTTTGTGCGATAATGAATCGATCCTGTGACTCTGTCCGGTGCTCACTCACTCACCCGCCCAAGGCAATTATAGCAAACAACAGCGTTTCAGCTCCAACGTGTCGCAAGGCCCATCATGTCCTCTTGTCCGTGTTCTTGGTCTTGCTCACGCTGTCGTATCCACCGGTCCATGGGAATCCCGACGCCAAGCGACTCTATGATGACCTTCTTAGCACTTACAACCGGCTGATTCGACCCGTTTCTAACAACACAGATACAGTATTAGTACGACTTGGACTTCGACTTTCCCAGCTTATTGACTTGGTACGCCCGCCTTAGCTTTAATACTCATCTTTGTACTTGACATTTTCTCATTATGATTACCCATTATCACATTTTTCCAACTCTAAAAGCCGTTCTGAAAGTTTCTCTCATCTCATCCCCTTCCCCACGATTACTTCCGGCATTTGCTCCTTCATGAAGTTCTCCGTCTATCTGGTCGGAAAACGATCATTAAGGCTCATGTACTCTCTCAGTGCAATGTTGTTCTTTCGCGCATCTCGTTGCCTATATCATCGCCTAGCTTGACGTGAATTCCGGGTGATTAGCAGTATCAGCAACTTTAGGAGGACTTTATTGGAAATGTATTGTTATGGTCGTATTTTTGCTGTTCAGACTCGAGCAAACAAGTTGTCCCTGATGCATTCCAAGGAAACGTCATGACGCAGACACGCTGGAGAAATTCCAGCAAAGCCAAAGGAAAAAGGGAAATGATCAAATATTCAGGAGACACATTGACATGTAACTTATTCAACGTAATCTAATAGAGAATGCCGTCGGAGCATGCCAATATTCGCTAGAGTTTAGTAGGCTGGATTGCAAGAGTCTCACTCAGTTCAACTGCCAGCATAATGCAACTCAAACTCAACAAAGCAATGCTTCAGATATATATACTGTACGTTAATATATGGTGCACAACCAAATATAGAGGCAAATATCGCTCATAGGAAAAGTGTTTGCGTTATATCCTTTTACGATTTTCTCTATTCTTTTTATGACAACAGCACTTTTATCTCAAGTCAGCACTGAAGTATTTACTTGATATTGATACACTTTGGGAAAACAAATAATACTGCGTTGTGAAGCGAAGCCAAAAATAGTGTGCAAAAACTTCAAATGCCGTCAATGTTGTCAAATAAAGTGCCTGGAGCAGTTTTCTCTACAAGAGCGTTTCATGTTCTTAATGCTATTATCAGCTATATGTAATATGTATGTGCCGTATGACATCTTCCAGATCCAGTCTCATGTTTACCTTCACGTATGCACTCCACTTTATTTCTGCCCTTTCAAATCATAGAAACAATCTCCTTGTTATATTATTTGTAAAGTTTATTGAATTTCGAACAGAAAACCTATTTATTTCTATATTTTTGTTTTTAGAGTAGGAACCCTTGTAGAAATGTAGTCGTTTCCAAACGTACAAGTGAATGCACCTGCGGTTATTGGAATGCGCTCTCAGGAGTTAGTTTGGGAAAGATATAGAGTAACTGCGCCTTGTTCTCAAGGAACATTTTTCATACATTATTCCGGACGATGATGACTCTACTTGGGTTTACAGCCAAAAAGGATTTTTATAGTGAAAGCGCAGAGGAAAGTACGGACGGTTCTGCAGTCACTTTGAGTTCATTCTTTGTCGGCGTATATTTTTAAAGTTATGATTATGTCGTTGCTTCGAGCTTGCTTCGACCTCCCAGGGTCAACATTAATTCAAAAACCCTGGTCTAGCATTTGTTCAGGGAAAAACGAGTGGAAGAATTTCAAAAATAGCTGAGTGACTTTTGACTGCCGGTCGTTCTTGTGAAGAAGGAAAAGTAGGAAGATTTGAGATTGAAAGGAGTGTAAGAATTTGAAATGTAAAGGTAAACACGGAGAAGAAAAGCAAAAGGCAAACTGAAGAATTCGCATGGAAGCGCAGACGTAACAATATTCAAGAATAGTGGAATAGTATACGCAGTGAGGTACGTATTATAAAGAGTGAACGCGATGTGAGAGTATTCCTAGCCCAGGGTCGTTTTGATGAGTCTCTCTGAAGAGCATTGCAAAGGAAAACTGATTCTAAAAGTGACGGAAAAAACTTGTCCATCAAATGGAGTTGAATGAGTAAAATTTCTCTATTCTGTAAGCGAGAGAATGCATCAGAGTGCTGTAATATGGTAATGCATCCAACTTTCTCTCTCGTTTTCTGCACTCATATGAATTTTGTCTTTTCTAAGAGGACAAAATGAAAGCATATTTTCATGTTCGTTTTCCGTTGCTCATAGACTAGTTGTTCTTCTTTCGTCGTCCTCGTCTTAGCCATTCCATATAATATATTATATTATTACTTTATTGTGACGCGCAAGGTGAATATTATCCGAAGAAGAGTGTATGCAAAAAGTACGGAAAAAACAATGTGATGACTCCATTTAGCTGCAGTATGCGTCGAACTCATCAATCTCACTAGCGTCTTGGAGACCTGTTCTTGGCCTCATAAATTTACTTGGTTATGACACCACAACCAAATTTTACACTCGTCTTCCTCTTCTTGGAATTATTCACACTTTTCCTCAGTCCTCATTTGCATCATTGCGTCGCCTGGGTAGTTTCACCACCCCAGTCGAGCCGATTCATTTATTTAGCTGGAGGAGGGTGGGTGAACGATCTCATTTTCCATCTTTCATTGGGTAACACGACACCAAATCTCTTGCAAAAGCATTGACACTGTGAAACTATAAAGACCTACTTCCCTAACGACCATTAGTCGTGAGACGGAGCTTTAATTCACGAAGCACAACGCGCTCAATTCGCATGGGTAATTCGATCTCTTTTGGCAGTCATCAGATGCTTCAGCGACATTAGACTTACCACCTAATGCCTGCTATGCATTTCCTTTGGTTGCAAACCGATTCCTTCCTTGCGGAGAACTTGCACGTCGCTCAAAATCCGGAGGAATGAATTTAGCTCAACGAATTTGAATGAGGATACAAGGCCTAATTTAATATTAAGGATGTCCAAAAGCTCATTCCTCTGCTTGGTTTGTGTTCATTTCTGTTCCTATTTGTTCTTGCGGAACCCTAAAGGCAACCGATTACAAATAAGCTCATCTCATGTCATACGACTAAACACATTACGTGCGTATTCAAATGTTATGTGACGTTGTGTAGTCACGTTGGCTTCTCATTCTGAATGAAAAAGTTTTAAGAATGTGGTCGTAATAACGCATACAATGAATTCATTTCATTTTACAGCTTTCGTAGCTTTGTAAATGTTTCTTGTGATGACGTCTTCAGATAATGCATTAGGAAGTGAGAGTAGACTGAGTAGTTACATTTATTCAGCAGACAAAATAAAGTGGGAGTCAGTGTAATGCACTGGAGTAAATGAAAGGAGGCAATCATTACGCTCGCAAACCGTGAGCAGCTCACATTTATTGTGCAAGCTTGAAGACCAATGACTAAAGAAAGAAAGCTGATTGAACTCTGTATAGGAGGACAAAGGACCAGAATTTATTAAGTGTCAGGAAACGAGACGCGAGTTAATTTCACTTGACACATTCTCCGTTTATTGGATTCAGTGTACTGAGCACTTCCAGGGCTCTATTTGTCATGCGAGCATTCTATGTGAGACTTTGGGTCTCCTGTCACTTTGGAAAAATGGCGTCATGGCACAACTGAGTCTAACAACCTATTTCTTTCTTAGTCTTTATCCGAACCCTTCAAAATCCATCTCAAAATCCAACACAAGAGCTAACAGCCAAAAGAAAAGTTTGAAAAGCAGTTCTGAAAAAAACCACAACCACAACCCTTCTGACTGCGTCACTTTCAGCATGTTGGCTTTGGCTTTTAGAAAGTCTTTCACGCTGCAGCTTTAACCGACTTGCTCGGGCAGGAAATAGGAAATTCCTTTTTTACACTTCGTTTCGTAACTTCAGGCATCCTTTGACACGCATGTAATTACGTATAATGTTGTACTGGTTAGTTTTTCAATTTCATTTTCTTTTTTTGTTGCCTACCGTTCACTTTTTATTGTATAATTATATAGTGCTCGGGCAGTCAATGTAAATTGCCTTCACGTGGTCTTTAAAATTGTGACTTAGGTACTGCGGGGTAACCTCAGAATACACCATGAGAACATTTGCATTTAGTAGAGAAGTAGCATAATTTTCAAATGCAGCCAAAATATGGTTTTTTGAGAGATATTGACTATATTTCGAAAATACTACATACAGTGTCAGCTCGAAATGACGACGCCGTTTCACTTCACCCTGTTCGCCAATGTGCTCGAGATAAGGTGATTGGTGTTGTTTTTAGAGGCTGAGCTTTTACAGCGAATAAATTAGCAAAATTGGCGTAGGAGCTGATTATAGCAGAGCAGAAACGGGAAATCGTCCTGGGTTCTAGTAATAAGGAAGCCTGAAGGGATTGCAGCAGGAGCAGGTAAAATGTCTTGGGCTTCAGTGTTCCAGTATTTGCATTTGCAGTTCTTTACATTCTCCTAATGCGTTGCTCTTCATTTCGTATCTTATCTGCATTTGAAAGTGTGTCTTGCTGTGCCAAGACGAAGGAGCAAAAGCAGCATCTGAGAAAGTCATAAGGATAGAGAAGAAGATAGGAAGCGGTCTTTCTCATCCTTTCCTCCTTCCTGCATCTGATCTATTATGCATTTCCCACTCGTGTGCAGTCACTTTCTCTTTTGTTCCCAACTTTCTTCATGTTTTCACTCCGTGTCTCTTAAATATGTAAGTTGTGTGTCTGTTGACGCAAATGAAGGGCGATACACACGTCGTAAACGATAAGGGAAACGAGCCACGTTCCAATGAAAAGGGGATTTGCTTGGTGGCTTAGATTCTCTCCTTGAAAACTTTTGTAGAGAAATTTTTGGAATTTTCATCATATTTTATAATTTAGACAACATTTGTGTACAATTTTATTTTCTAGTAACTTTTAATTTATACATTGTCCCAGAATAAACAATTTGCAATGGTACCTATTTTTCTTAATACTGTGTATTTTCCTTTTGGGTTTTCTTTCCTTCCCCCAGTTGGGTGGGTAAGGAATCAGACCATGCTCTCAAGCTTTGGAAATGAAAAAGATCAAATGACATAAATCTCAAAGTGAATTTGGAATCACAGGAAGTTTAAAAAAGGCAGCGCTCACTGCCGTTGTATTGGCACACTTTTAATCTTTGGTATTTCAAGTGAGAAGTTGCCACACAGAAGACATAGAAATCATTTTGTATTCCTTGGACGAGGGCCTCTGGTAGGATTTATGTTTTAAGTTTAATTAGAGC
The DNA here is from genome assembly GCA_019776145.1 of Harlomillsia oculata. Lineage (NCBI taxonomy): Eukaryota > Metazoa > Arthropoda > Collembola > Entomobryomorpha > Oncopoduridae > Harlomillsia > Harlomillsia oculata. The sequence goes on along the minus strand of JABASF010000400.1, from coordinate 29,482 downwards.
GCTTCTGCATGTGAATACTAATGTATTGTTAATCTTTGCAAAATTCCCATGTCTTACCCCAAAACGGCAACATGGCCAAGTTGCTGTGGATCTATTCACAATTCCCCAACGCCTATAGCAAAGCCCTTTCGTCTTTCAAGTAAGGAGATGTTGGCGCTGCGCAAAGAATTCATGAAGCGGAACGCGTTAGAAAAATTCCGTTTGAAGAGCAGAAAGTAGAGACGAGAGAGAGATGAAGGGTTTTTGGGGCATGCCGCCCATCCCACTCTCCTTGAAGTGAAGATTCTCATGGAGTTGAAACAAACAACTGAAGACTTATTGGCATGAGGAATATGACCACGTCTTTGATCCAACCGAGTGATGTATGGAATGCGGGATGCAATATGCAATGGCTTGGATTTTGAAAAATGAGAAACGACGACGCAGCAGCTAGCAAGTGCCCATCTGCACTTTACACTCCAAAATCTCAGCAGATATGACGTTCCTTACTTCAAATACTTCAAGATATATTAATAACGAAATGTGTGTTCACGGATTTAATTCTTCACACCATAGTTAGAATGCCACTAAAAGAGAATATAGTCCGAATTCGTTATGGTTACTGTTCCTGCGTATAGAATAAATGAATCTGAAGCTCTCACACATTCTTCTTAATGTTTTGGTTAATAATGGGTTGGCACTTTAAATAAATGTGCAGGCTAATAACTAATAACGCATCCAACCTGCTATAACTATATTCTTTGGTTTCGTAAATCACAAATTATATTATAGACCAATTTATTATTGGTTTTTATTTGGTGGCAATAATAGTGGTATTGTAAGAATTTCGTGGTCAAACGTTACAACGAGCTTTTTAACTCAGGAATGATCCACTTACCAGGAAGGATAGATTGTGAAAGTATTTCTAGTCAGTATAGGAGAAAAACGCATTACATTTAAAATGAAGTTGGTTGTTCGGGTTCAAAAATTTGTTGCAACAGAAGAAAGTTTTCAGAGGTTTCAGAAAGCATGAAAAAACAACCTTAGAAAATGTAAGGCTTTGTGGGTGAAAAGAGGCCATTTCCCTGCAGAATTGCAGTTGCTATTTGCAGCATTGAACGTTAAAATGAACGTTGCCAAAAGAGAACCAGTAAGAGAAAGTGTGAATGTAATTTTATGTGGAAGTCAGACCAGTTACATCTTACACATAATAATGAGTGTTATTTGAACACTCTTGCTAGACGGACCTGTCAGCCTGAACACATTGGACACATGTGCATGGAACTATCTTTTCTGACTGCAGAAACTGAGCCTTATTTCTGCTGGCTCCTTTTCCCCACTATCCTCTTTCCTGGAATGAAGCTAACGGTGCACATTACGTCTGGTGAAACTGTAGAAACGCCAGAAAGGAAAGAGACGGAACCAGGAGAGATAGTCAATGAAAGAAGGCCGTCTCGAAATACGTGGAAAAGAAATGGTAACTTTCACCCGCATAGCTTTCACTCATGTTTCATCGCTTCAAGCTCGTACAAAATTACTTGGCAGAAAGGAAAAAGAGTTTACAGAAAGAAGAGGCATGGAAATAATATCAAATTTCTATCCGTTTGTCTCTCAACGGAGAACGAACGATGAACAATGTGGGCACGGAGTGTCTTGCTGTGTCAGCTACCTAAGTACTTGCTCATATCCTTCAAGGGTTCTCTTTTACGTTTGTGCCCACTTTACAGATAGGAAAAGTTGACACTGCAAAATTCTTTCTCGCGTTGCAATCTCAGTTCATTTTAAAAGTCCAGACAATTTACATATACTTTATGAAATAATGCTAACGGATTTGGTTAACATGCTCGAAAGAGGTCAAAGGTCACCTTGTAAGTAAGGAACCGCTGACTCCTTATCACGTTTTGAGAAATCCTTTGACACTTCCATTGTGAGAGAGTGGAAGAGAAAAAAGTTTTCCTAGGTTCCACTGAGCTCAAAGAGTAAACATAGTGGAAATTCCGACTAGAAGATTACACAATCTGAGATTGGTGTTTGAGACGACGAGTGAGTGAGCGTGTGTTCCTTAAAACGGGAAGCAACGCCCTAGTCCCAATCACTCTTGAAACGCAAGTCGATTTCACTTGTATGCCACTCGATCCCGATTATCTCCAATCCCTTTCATTTTGTTCTTTTCCAACCCGTATTCGCCAAATCTCAAGAACAGTCTTCTTCTCTTCTTTATTCTTGGCCATTTTTACGCCACGATGAACACGAGCAGAAGATCAGATGGTGAGATTAGAATGCATAAAATCTAATTGAAATTCAGTACAGAGGCCCAAGACGACAACGTCCGTTGGACTTCATGTCCCATTCCATCGTTTTCTTTCATTACTGTTCCCAAGTTGCTGCAGATCCTCGGGATTTTTCTTTTCATCCATTTGCTATCTTCCTCACTCCCATATGAGCAACGCTTACATTTTCACACTAGATTTCTTATTGATCTTCCACAGAACCTCCTTTGTAACTTCAAAAGATTTCTGATTTATTAGTCGCTATTTCAGATGCAGTGCAGTACTACGTAAAGTACTCAACGGTGTAATTATGACACTATTATGATTTCGGAGTTTTGTCATTATTATTACTGTTCCATTAGGCAATGTTACAGTGCATAATGATTGATAATGCAAATTTTATAGTAAATGATAGCGCAAATGAGCCAAGTTCCTATACATTTTATTGTACATATTAACTTTTTATGAAATCTTGACGGTATTCAACAAGCATTAACAAGATTGTAACTTATGGAAACACGGACTATTTAGATTACAGGCAGGATCAGCATGAACACATACGTGCATAAATGTACTTTAAATTATTTTGGGAACTGCTAAGGATTGAGTACAAATGGTATCATATAACCCTCTTCAAAATTTGTCGATTATGGTACTATTCTGCTCATGCTAGGACATCCTAAGGTTTTAAGTTCTCACCCGTCTAAAATTTCAGAAGGATGGAGAAGTCTGTTTTGATGAGAAAGACATGATGGATGAGGAGAAGAGAGAGAGAGAGACCTCAAAAGAAATGACGCACTAATAAGGTCTCTGAGGATTTGCTCAGTACATTTCCCTTTCTTCCGTCTCTTTCTCTTTGTGAAAAAGTCCGCTTCCTTCTTTATCTCTTGCAAGTCGGGAAGGCACAACACTTGCACACTCCGTCGCATACCCAACTCTTTTTTCCCTTCCTTCTTTCAACACTGTTGCACTGTAATAAACGTTGGATAATGAGCTGAGATGTCTGATTGCATTACTCATGTGCTTCAGTCTTCAGTCTTCAGTCTTCACTCATCCATTCCGAGTCATGTACAGTGTTACGGCACGTTATCCTTCAAGAACTGCGACTACTTTTCTCTCTGATTTTTATGAGCTGTAAAGATTTCTGTGTAAAATGCTTTCAGTAGGTTCAGCACTTCCAGCTAATGCAGAATACAGTTTGGAAGCCACAACGGCTCCAAAACGGGCGTTATAAATGAAGGATGTTTTTCTTTTTATTTCCGGATTTCTAAATCAAACGTGTGCACGTTATACAATGTTCTACACATAACTTTTTTTTATTTTGCATACCCTAAATATTTGTTTTTCATTAGTAATTCTAGAAAGCAGTGAAATGCAGTCGGGGTTGAAATGCGTCGGAGTCGGTTATTGAAACAAGAAACATAGCATAAAACAGGACTAAATTAAATGAACAAGTTGTGTCAATGCGGTTTGGGAAGTCTTGTTCTGAAACTTGGATTTGTACAAAGTTTTTGAACCCGACGTTACTTTTTTCGTTTGTGTCTTCGGAGAGATTGACTAGAGTCCCATGCTCCCAATCTAACAATTCTTCTTGTTCTTTCTCTACTCGTGAACCAATGACACGCAAAGAGAAAGAAAAGAAAAAAGTTGCCTTTCCTTTAGAAGGTGCAATTTGGTTGAATGACACTGCCCATAGTTGATCAAAGAATGAGACATTCGTATGATTGCCCTCATCTTCGCCACGCTCCGGAATTACAATCTTTCCCCGACTTTGTGTCTTTTACAACTCCTACTTTCCTAAAGTCATTTCTATTAGCACATCAGCTAGTCTTCTGTTATTATTAACCATTACTTATTATTATTACGATTTCCTTTCCACTTGAGTTCCCAAAAAGATTTCTAGTGGTTGACGCTGGCATTCCTAAAAATCCCAGCGCATCATTTTCATAAAAGGTATTCGAATTCCATGCCACAAATTTCCTCGCCTCCCGTCGAAATGCCAAAAAATAGGGATTCTTTTGACTCTGTCGTATAAAGAAATAAATCCAATTTTGACATTGGTTTTATTAGCCTATCTTCTCCTTTGCTTTTGTCTCTGAGATCGGAACCGAGAAGTCAAAAGCTAATGAAAAAGCGTCATATGTCCTCATAAAAACGACCCCGGTAAATATACTGGGATCATGCGACTTGGTATTTTAATATCCTATGCAGTTATAATGTACGCCGTCTTCCTACTTTTTATTGACTTACAAATTATAACAAAAGTCAACTTTATAAACATGCGCAGGATTAAACTGAGGCATTGAGAAGGGAGCTATTGAAATTTTATGATGTCAACTTTGCTATATTTGAGCAAAGTTCATGATTTTTTGAAAAAGTTTGGAATATATTTTGTAAAAACTTTTGCATAACAGAGTATGTATATATAGTTCATCTGTACTGATAACGGCTATATTACATAAGTTTAGATATTATAGAAGGAATGCCACTATACTACGTACTCATGAGAGTTGAAGTTGGTGGAGAAAGTACTCGTTCACCCCCACGACGTTTAATATTATGTACAAACTAGTGGTTTCCAATAGGAAATGCACTAGCTTTTCTGATTTTGTAAATGCACGTCGTCGTTAGTTCGTCACATTTTAATGGGGACAAGATGCTTTTTTTGTGCTGGGTTGCAGCCTGCGCATTGAAAGGAGAGGAAAGAGGAAAAACATAGTTTACAGTCGTAAAATGTGTTTTTCCATTTTGGCTAGGAGCATTTCTATGGGCTTTACAGTTTTGTTGTTTTCGTATGGTGTGCTGCGTGTTGCAGTACTCCAGCATCCAGCTATTTTTGTGCACTCCCACGAGCCTTTGCTGGAGACACAAAGAAATGCTTGCTCTACGTCCTTACGGTCGGCAAGGGAAACTGACAAAACCAAATGGAGATGTGGTTTTGCATGTTGGAACACAAGTGGAATGTGTTTCTCCATACGAGTACATTTCCCCAAAATGGATGACTCTGGAGTCCCTGGACACTTGTCCTAAAGCCGGGCTCATTTGCATACTAATGTACTTGCGACCACGTCCTTCCATCTACTTTCCCCGGACTAATGCAATCTAATCTACTGCATTTCAGTCATCAGGAAGTGAGGAACATTGCTCGTAATATTACATACAAAGGTAGGTAAATCCAACTGTGTAACTATGCCTAAGGTTTCCAGAAGAAATTTTCCTGAGCAGTAAATTCTCATTCTCAAGCGTTCGCAGCTATCAGACACTTTACGATGGAGATGAATCGCGAGAGACTTTGAGCGTCCAGTCAATTGTTCAGTGACACAATTCATGATTCCCCTGGAGGAGTGGACTATAAATGCCCTAAGGTTTCCTTCAAAGCTTCTGCTCGAAAAAGTCGACGTGTCTTCGTGTGCACTTTAGTAAGTCCGCGTCCGCGATTGTGAGCGAGATTTCTATTTTGAAATGATATACGCTTTGTTTTGTTCCTTTCAGTTTTGCTTGGGCGGTTACAAATGCCATTTATATTTCTCTCCAGCGCTTCCTGCCATGAAGTCTCCAGATTGTGGATGATGAGCATATAGGAAGGGAAATGATTCGTGAGAGAAGGCCTATTAAGCATGTTGGAAGGAAGAGAAGGAATGGCAGGGTAATATGGGACTAATGCAAGGAAATTTGTGGGAGTGAGCATGAGGACCACTCCAGTCGACCGTGCTCCAAAGAGATAGTTACAAAACTCGATACGAGACACGATGAGACTCTTCTCTTCTCATCTCCTCTCCTTTCCTCCTCTCTTCTCTCCGTCCTTTCTCTCCTTGCCTCTCTCAACTCAACTGTCTTTCCTTTTCCCTGTCTCTGCAAACACTCGGAACGCTCCTTTCCACTTGTGCGGTTCTTCTCCAGGCACCACACTCACCAGTACTGCAGATGAGCATATAGTGAATAGTCAGTACTTACCCAGTAGTGCCAGCAGAACCAGAACCAGTACCAGTATTCAGTGGTAGTAGTTGTTACTCCTTTTGTACTCCACGCCACGAGTGTATGGTAGCTGGTAACTCAGTCAGCTCGACTGACAACGACCAACAACGAACAACCTCACTTCCTTGTCCTCCAAGTTGACGGTAACACTGAAACACGTTTTCTCCTATCACAACTGTCTCCAACTTTATACAACAAATTCACTCGCATGATGCCCGTGTCACCACGTTCTGTACACAAAGTTTGTTTTCCTCAGAAATGTATGACGTCACGATCGCTCCCACTTGATTAATAACTATCATTTCTGGATGCGGTAGTGTGTCCGAACACTATTGACTCGCAAGCAAGGCCAAGGCTATTACGGCTTTAGTTCCCTACTATTAATAAATTCCAAAGATTTTGAAGTCATGACGGGACACGGGAGGAAAGGCGGGAAGTTAGAAGTGCAAGGGAGGCATAGACGAGTAAACTAGTCGGATTGAAAGTTGTCGTTGTAATGCCACTAAAAGTAATAAAGCAATAATGCTGTGAAATATAGTGGTAGTCGTTGTACTACTACTACACATACGCAGGCGGATGAATGCAGAAAGTAGAAAAGGTTAAAGTATCGGAAAAGTGTATTGAGTTGAATTTTGGGTGATGTTGCAAGCGAGTGGGCTTTAGTGTCCGCTCCAGTTGTCCAGACAAGGAGACAAATGCAGTGTGATGTGAGGAGCATAAGTAGAATTTATGTGCGCACTGCTGAACATTTTGTGCACTGGTGGAAAACGAGGCGAAGGCGAATTTTCACAAAATGCTTTCTGTCCTCTTTCTCTTCTGTCTTCAGTTTGGTCGCTCGTCCACAAAATCGGCCAAGGTGGCCACACATTTTGTGGCAAATACCAGCTTCGTCTCCTCTCCTTTCTCACTGACACAAACGACCAACAACACCAAGAGACTTTTTCTTTAGTTTCCTCTTTCTTCCTCCCTCTCTAGTTTACAATGGACAGCTTTACTTGCTCTGTAATAGAAAATGGAATGCTTTTGAGGTTAGAAGCAAGGAATTTTACATTTGGACGCTCCCACACTCAATCCCAGTTCGGTGCACTTTCTTAGACAGCTTTTTGTGCAAGGAAACTGGAAGCATGCTCCATCCTTGAAGATGTCTTTCCCATTCTCATATATTCCTTTGCCGGGTTTCTTATCTTGGCTGGATTTCCCTCTTTTTCGACTTTACTCTCGTGTGCTAATGTGCTCCCCCGCTTAGACATTCTCTCACAAAAAGAGGGAAACGAGATCACATTTCGAAGTAAAACCTTTTCCCATACATTTTAAGTGCGCAGCTCTTTGTCTCTCTCGCTCGCGCTTCTTCCTCCGTCTTAACATTGTCTCCAGGCTGTCTGTCGGTCTGTCCATGTCCACAGGCAGACAAGACATAGGGACTCAAGTGCCACATGGCAGGAGCCCAAGTACCCGAACAATGAACACCGAACACCCTCACCCAGTCCCGGCTCTCCATTCCTCCTTCCCGTTCCCATTGCCTATTCCCTGGCCTTGCCCATGCATGCCTTGCACCAAATGTGACGAAACCGTTCTTTCATCTCTCGTTTCTTCTCCTCGCCTAACTCGCCTTCTTCCTTCTCACTTCACCGCTTACGATTTGGACACGCACAACATAACACTACTCTCTATCATTATTCCTCCTCTCATTCTCTTTTACAGCCTCATTTCTCATTTCTTCTATCATATAGTTACGTTCCATTATTATTATTATTTTATTTTTATATGCTTCAACTTCTCCAAACATCCATTCCTTAGCCAACATTTTATTCCAGTTAATTATTTATTGCACTGACCTCCTACTTATTCAACATCATCAACATTATACAACATGTCTTGTCCAATTATTCAATACATACTCATTACTCCACTATGGTCAAACATGAGTTTCCTGTCGCTGCCCTGAAATTGGAAACCGGGTCAAACTGTATTCTGAATGTAATACTGCATTATTTATAAGTATTCGTCATGGCATTCTTTTCTTCTACAATACTATTAAATTTTCCGCGCTGATCCAAATTCGAAGGTAACCAAGCTTGAAATCCCAGGATTACAACGCTGGTAACCCTTTGCTTCTTGTTTTACAAGAGGTTAGTATTCTTTGTGTCTCAAATACCTCGAGGTGCGGTTTACTCTCTTACGTTCGCTCGTTCTTCTGTGTTGGGCTAATGGAAAATGAAATTTTGAAAACAACAATCTGCCAGAATATAAATATACACAAGTCGACTTCTTGTAAGTGTGCTTAGAAGCCGTACCGTTTTCTATTAAAAGTGGTGGGACAGCATTAGAATTTATAATTTTATGCGTCAGCGATTTAAGGAGTATTGCTGAAAGAAATAACGAAGGATAAAGGAAATGGAACGACGTATGAAACTTTGTCTCCCGTTTCTTTAAATGTGCATACTCTCATTTCCGAAAATGCTACAGTACATTGAACTGAAAGCTTAATGTTGGCTTGGACATAGAGATTTTGTGAAGAAGACAAAAATTGTAAATCCCGTGTCGTCCAAAGATTTTCTTCTCTGCACAGCCCGTCAAAGAGACGAGGTACTCACTTTAGTTCAAATCCATGAGGGCACAGGAAGAAAAGCACAAGGCTGTTTTGCTTCAACTTCAACATTCCTTGAAGGAACTATCTTCTCAACTCTTTCGTCTTTCCTGTGTGCAATCCGATTTTAAGATTAAATATTCTAACTTCTCTCTCTTTTTTGAGAAAACGACGTTATAGATGGAAAAAGCTTGAAAAATTCTTGTCTTCTACGTAATCCGAAATCCCAACACACACACGCTCCGTCCTTCCCATGGCTACTTTTTATATCCCATACATTTCCTTCAACTTTATAAAACTCTCTGAATCATTTTTTTGAAAGAACTTATGTTATAATAATTAATAATTATAAACAACCTGCAGACCTTCAAAAAAGTGCAATAGGTTTACAGTTTACGCCTCCCATGTCCGCAACTTTGTGGAGGTGATTCGCTTGTTTGCCTTTTGACACGGAACTTAAATCCCAATGCTAAACGAAACGAAAGCACTCGACTGAGTCACTTTTGTTCTAATTATTATGCTAATTATTCTGTCTTACTTGCTCTTGCTCTCTCTGGAAGCAATTTTCTCCTTGCGCTCTCAATGTGTTTTCCGCCAGGGTGAATTGGTTAGGAAGCTATGTGCAGGAGAGCGAGAGAGAGAAGAATAATAGAGAATCCCTTTGCATCCAACATGGAACAAAAGGGTGATCAATCAGTCCCTTGCAAATGAGGAATTCCATACAGGCAATGACTCGCTGCGTGTCCAAAGTTTAATTAAATCAGCTCCTCTTTCCTATTCCTTCATTCCGTTTTGGCGTTCACATTCACCGTTTTGTCATTTGTACTCGTAGTACATAGTACTTCACAAGCCGGATTTCGTTTGTACAAAACCTCGGGTGAGGTTTTCTACTCTGTTTCACACTACTCACAAGCTCAACCGCCCAACAAGGATTGATGTGTGGCTTCTTTACCCGAATTTCAAAGACTTGCATGAGTTTCCCATTTGCATAAGCGATTACAAATGTCTACTCTCCATTTCAATACTTTGTTTTTATTTATCCTGTAAACGTACACCCAGAAAATTACGTAAGCGTACATTTAAAATATTAGTTTTAAAAGACAATTGTGGTTCGTTATATAATGTCGCCACTAACCATATTTTACATTCGCACTAAAGTTTGTGTGGTTAAACTTCACACTATTAAAATTATGCAACAGAAAAAATGAAACAATACGAGAATACTTGTCCTTAAGCCAGCATTTACCGTATATTTCGAGAAAGAGTTTCTTTCCTAGCTGATTATTTAAATATTATAAAATAATGTATGTCTTGGGAAGTTCAGTTTTCCACAAAAATCGTTTAACAAAGGTTGGAAGAGCATTGTTGTAAAAATCCGAAATTGAGCGGAGTTACGGCGCTACGTGGAATGCTAAAATGATTCTTGAAGTATTCAGTTGTCCTTTGCTAGACTCATTCAGTACATACATATTATCCCAGTGTGGGTTTGTTCTTAACTTCAGCCTTCGTGCATATCAGATAAGAAACGTGTAGGAAAAGACACAAAAACGAAACTCCTGCTGAGATTTCGTGCATAGGACTGTACATGTGCCATTCATGAAGAACAATGACTTTCTTCCGAAGAAAATAGATTTTTCCTTCCATCCTGCGTCCAATTTGAGAAGAGAATGAAATTCGAACGTTCTTTTGGATTTGCTTGTGTTTTAGGTTCAAATAATGTACAACTTACCAAGAAAAATGTCGTTTTTTCTCTTTGCAGAACCTGAAGGATCAAATATTAACGACGAACGTGTGGCTGGAGCATGTAAGTACAAGTTGCCGTCTGTCTGTTCTTTGTAAGGACTTTCCAATTGACTTTTCTGGATTCACAAGAAGTGGCACTTCGGTCCAGTACGAAGAACACGAATACATGGATCGTTGTCCACATTCAGCTCAGCTCAGTATTGGCGTGCCGTCGTGGCAGGATAGAGTCATGCAACTTTGTGGCAACCCAATTACCCTCGAGTTCACCGAAGGCAAAGGCCAATACCTTCTCGATGGAAAATTGGTTTAATTAAACAGTGTGTAGGCTCTCCTCTGGATGGGGATTCGCTCTCTCCGGCAGTCGGTGTGATGAACCTGTTTAGCTTTCTCAATAAGGCTCTACGCTTGTAACAATTACTCAGAGCGAACACCAGCCACTGTTACTCTCAAAGTGTAGCAACGTTGGCGTCATATCTATAATTCATAATCAGTTAGCAAAAGCATGAGATTCCCCTGGAGGGACAACTCCGGCGTAAGTGACATTCCACATGCAATTCAAAGGAATGATCCTACGACTCCTACCGTTTGTTTCAGCCATCGCTGCCAATGCCAACACAGCACAGCTTTGCAATACACGTCAAGTGGATTTCTCTCAGACTGATTGTCCACCATGAAAATTAAATTAGGGCTCATGGTCGAAATCTGAGGTCGTTTTCTCGTTGTCACGCAGTAGCTCTCGTCCAGCCGTTGAAAAAATTGTTTACTTTTCAGGAATGGGAAGATCATAAATTCCAGTGGGATCCCAAAGAGTATGGAGGAGTTACTGAGCTGTACGTGCCGTCCGAACACATTTGGCTTCCTGATATCGTTTTGTACAACAAGTACGCACACTTTTAATGTTTTAATGTCTCTCAATCTTATTATATGTTTTTATAAAGAACTATACCTATCAATTTTAAAAAGCAGTGCCGTATATTTAATTTAATCACATATCATATCTAAATTTTCTAGTCATTTTATTCTTTTCTTCCTTATTATTTTAAATTACACAGCGCCGACGGAGAGTATGTCGTAACGACGATGACGAAAGCAGTGCTTCACAGCGATGGGAAAGTCCGGTGGACCCCTCCGGCTATATTTAAGTCTTCGTGTGAAATCGACGTACGCTATTTCCCTTTTGATATGCAAACATGCTTCATGAAGTTCGGATCGTGGACATACGACGGCTACCAGGTGAGCTGAAAGCGTAATTAATTAATTAATTAATTAGGTAAATTAGTTATTCATTAATTGACTCAGTCCTCCATCATACTAACCTCATGAGTCATCAGGATTCGCGACCTAAAATTGTGTAATTCCAAATGCTGAGAGCTTTAATAATACCACAATCATGAAACTCTTAAAAATTTACTGCTTGAGTCAGAGTAAGGCAATGGAGCCATAGTTTTTCTTAGATGTCTTAGAAGTACCTGCAGCAATAATTTCTCATTGTTAATTATAATTTCATTGGCCAAGAACAGGGGAACGAATCATGAAAGTACAGTTAACAGGGTTTCTTGTTACACTAAATTTTCTTCACCTTCGCTTGCATAAGGAAGGTTTCTAATTAATTATAATTATAGTACTCGTTATGACAATACATAGTTTCATGAGCATGCATTACAAGGAACAGTGATGAAATTAACACACGTACTTCAGATTTATAGGGGATTGTTGTGTGGTTATCAACTTCTAGAAGTGACATGAATTTATTCGTTTGAGAGATCCTAATAGTGAATTTATAGACATGATATTAAAAGTAGAAGTGAGAATGAGTAGATGTGGGGAAAGGCAGGTGTCTTCAGAGGAAGGAAGGAGACTCGGTAACTGAGAACTAGGCAGGACTACGACGGTGACGACGGTGAGTGAGTGAGCGGTTTCGGAGAGACGACGAAAAGAGAGAAAGGAGAACAAGAAGTGAAACTGCATGGTGTGTACAGTGTATCGCGAGGAGTTGTGAGGCTGTCTTCATCTCCAGGTTTCATTTAACGTTCATGTTATATATGAGTGTGCTTTATAACAGCGGTTGCTCCGTCTGCTCGTCCACGCGCCAAGATCCACTTTGGAAAAAGTGAATGAAAGGGGGAAAGTGAAGCCAATACTTGAAACAATGCAATGGAAAGGAAAGACGACGTGGCAGCTTGGCTTTTCCAAAAACACACTTTTGCTCGCTTGCTCTCTTTCTCTTTCGTTTCATGATACGTTTTCACATTTGTTCAATGACGTCCTTTGTGAATACTCGTTTTCGTGTCCGTCGTCTTCATCGGTTTCAGTGGCAGTCTCCGTTCCTGATGCTGCTGCAGTGTGCCAAAACCAAAATGCTTACGAACGACGAGTGCTTAGTGCTTAGGGGCGATTTTGCAAGAGCAACGGCTCGGTGTAACTTGGGTATTTTGGAGATTGCACTATTTCACTGCCATGAGGAAATCGGCTCGTGCACCCTGTGCCCATTCGACATTTTCAAAGACTCAAGGGATTCCGGCATGGGAAGATGGCCGCATGGACAAGCTTCCCCTTTCCCTTTCCCTTTCTCTCTCTCACTTTCCTCTCTCCCGCTCATCTGACGAAGGAAAAGTTGCAAAAGGAAATAATTCAGTGCTTAATAGCGTGGAAATCTAGTTGAGTTTAGTGCTATTCATTCATGCTTCCAATCCTACTACAATCTCTTGTCTTTCTCTGACTACTTTTCGTCCACCAGCCAGTAAGCTTCACAGGAAAAGCGAACAAGGCGCAGCAGTGGCTGCAGTGGTGAACTTGTAAGCTTAGCAAAGCAATACAGTTCGACTGAGCTATTTTCATTATCTACTACTCCTATAGTTTTTATAGCTAATCCTTCCATTTCTCTCATGTTTGCTGTGTGTTCCTTGTCCTCACGCGGATGACCGAACTCGCTCCCTCCAAATGACAAAAAATCTTGTTTTGGCAACACTAAACGAAAATCTGATCGCTTTTTTATCATTTCCTCCTTCCTCATATTTTTTTACTGATCCCTCTTCTCTGATTCATGTTCTCTTTCTTGCTATCTGATCATTTGTTCTTTCTTATTCTTCCTATGTGTTTTCTACCTAGCTCGCTATGCATTTATTATGACGTACCCTGTACTAGCAAGTCTTTACTATATATATAAGTTATTAATATAATAGGTATGTATTACAGAAAGTTTTTATTAATGCCATATCCTAATATGGACTAATATGCGCTGGCAAAATCTTTCGGGGAAGCAGGCATATCCAACTAGATCGAATCTTTACAGACCGTTATGCTACTATTTCCTTGTCTGTTAGGGAAATAGAAAATCGGCATTTGTATTAAGAAGGCGTGGTTTGATTTCCACCCCGACTTGAAGATGTTGGCGAAGTCGTCTAGTCATGTAGGACGGAAAATGTGAAGCCTTCGGGAAGTTGTGCACTTGGGTGGGAGAAATGTTGTTAAATTCTGAATGAATTTCAATGCAAGTGCTCATACATTCCTTTTATCAAAAATTCCCCAGAGGATTAAGATGACGCAAATAGCTTTTTCGTCCTTCCAGTACAATGCAAAAGTCCCGGTAGTCAAAGTCGATCCAAATCGGTTTTGTGCAATCACCACGATTCATGTGAAGTTGTGGCCAAGACTTCATAAAATACGAGTGCTTCTCAGTCATCTTGAATTATTCCCAAATTCAATTTCCCCTAATGTACAATTTTACTACATTTCCACATTTTATGTCTAAAAAATGCGTGTAATAGTAATAGTCTACACCGTACACCCTATTATTAAGAGGAATTGAAAGAAATTTTAATGTTCTATATCGAGAAATGAATGTTTTCCTCTAAATAAATATTAACATAGTTCAAAGTTGGTTTTTATATTTCACATTTGTTATAGATTGATTTGAAACACATGAATCAAAAACCGGACATGGATAAAGTGGACATGGGAATCGACCTAGAAGAATTCTACCCGTCTGTAGAATGGGATATTCTCTCCGTGCCCGCGGAGAGACACGAACGCTACTATCCGTGCTGCGAAGAACCCTATCCTGGTAACATTTATTATTTGAAGTGTTTTGTTATTTAGAAGTCAAACATAGGGAAGACAAACATTTCAAAGTTTTCAACAGATGAGTAATGGACGAGGCTTTGAAAGAGTAGAATCGGATTCTGTGTTTGGCTTATTATTTGAGTAGAGTGTTAGTAGAATGAACAGACTTTGTCAAAATGAGTGAAAGCTTTGGTTCTTCAAGGGTAAAATGATTTACAATTTGTAATCTTACAGTCACAGTCCCAGATGAACTTTCTATTTGCATTATGAATCAAAAGAAAACTTACGAGCTTCTTTTTAGAACAACTCTACCAGTCAAGAAACTTCCCATTATTTATTATTTCAACTCAAAGAGTGACACGGCAAATTGGATATTGTCAAAATACTTTGCCACGTTGCACTCACAGAAACGAATAAAGGATGACAACATTACTGTCAATCGTAACTTTTTAACGCAAACATCAAAACACTATGGCAAATTATAAGCCTGTCGCCAAGCTTTTCAGCTTAGAATGACAAACAATTACATTGTCCTGAAAACTTGTTTTTACGTTACTAGCTTTTTATGAAATTAAAATTAGAAAATAAAACTTTTCAAATGTTAGCATGAAATTGTAGAAAAAATATACTGATTTTATTTAGATTCTTTGTACTATTATATTAAGTTTGGAAATTGAACAGCATCAATCCAGTCAAATAATCCCACTAACTTTAGTGCTCAGTCAGCAACGAATAGACTACATAGGGCAATTCTTGTAGTCCTTTTAAACCAGAAGTTCACGACCTATTACTCAAGTCGTAAAGGGTTTTAACACACTATAATGTGTTTGCTATATTGGAAAATGAACACTGCGAGTCAGCGTTTTCACTTGACGACGGCAATTATCGAACGCTTACAGTGTAATAATTAACTTTGGGATGAGTCAACCTCAAATTGCCTATGAAATTTGAGTAAAATTGCTATTTACTAGAATGTAGCGATGTCATTAATTGGGACTAACTTAACAAGTATGAAATTGTGGTTTTCATGTGTCATTGAAGACATCTTCTTTAACATCACTCTCCGTCGACGGACGTTGTTCTACACAGTAAATTTGATAATTCCGACGGTGGGTATTTCGTACCTGTCAATCCTGGTGTTCTACCTGCCGGCAGATTCTGGAGAGAAGATTGCACTGTGTATCTCCATTTTGCTGTCGCAGACCATGTTCTTCCTGCTCATTTCGGAGATCATTCCGTCAACGTCGCTTGCTGTACCGTTGTTGGGCAAATACCTCTTGTTCACTATGTTCCTCGTTGGACTGTCTGTTCTCGTCACCACCATCGTGCTCAATGTCCACTATCGGAAACCCTCGACTCACAAAATGGCCCCTTGGGTCCGGCACATTTTCACACGTATTCTACCTAAATTCTTGCTCATGAGGGTTCCAGATCATGTTCTCAACTACTCCACAGCTCCAACTTCTGGTTAGTCAAACGTATAGTACTTTTCGAATTTCGTTTGTTGCATGTTACTAGAATACATTGCATAACATTATTGAAGTCCAGTTCTCCCTATTGCTATGGATTATTATGTGTGAAGACATCTGCAGATACTTTCTATTCAAATGCGTTTGACCGCATTGGAATTGTCGTTATTTTGAGAGAATGTCATTTCCTCATTTCCTGCAAAAAGAAAAAGTAGCGGAATCAAATAATACTAGCACTAGTGGTGACGTATTATTTAAATTGGTGGGCTGTTCCCGTGTCTGGTGTCTGTGCTTGAAGGACGGAGCCAAATTGCCAAATGTCCTTAACTCGGTAGATTCAAAGAGAGCCAAAACGTCTCGTGTCAACAAAGATTTATTTGCACCATTCCATTTAGAAAAGACACGACGTCCAAACTCTCATTGTTTCCCGGAAGATGAGAAACATGGTCCAGCCCATCCTATCCCATTGTCTTTTGCATCTTTTTGACCAGCATTTCCTCTGGATAGAAATAAAATGCGTAACGACGAAATGACAGTTTGAAACGAAAAGGCGGACGAACAATGGGCTAGGCTATTCAGTTTTATTTTCTGTGTGATGGAGGGACATGAGATGGAATGGAATGTGCACAGCCATGGGCCAAGAGATTTTTAGCCTTTTCCCTTTTCCTGAAGATTTCTTTCAAATAAACTCCAACAAGAAAATATCCTGTTTCCCCCGAGAACAAAATCCCGAAGTTTCTTGCAGTGTATTTGAAAAGAAAATGATCACAGTCATTGCCGCCTGTATTTTTGTTTTTGGGGAAATTCAATTCCGACTTTTTTCTCTCAATGTTCACGTAACAAAAACAGGCAACATGAAATAGCTGTACAGAGTAAACCGCTTGCAGGGAACGTCTTTAGCTATATGCTCTTTGATCCAGTTTATTTAACTGAATGAGGGGTTTGTCATTGCCCCTAGGCACGGTGATTTTTGCAAGAAATATCTCGACTCCGAAAAAAACGCTGTTGACAATCGTTCCGTTCAAACTGGTGAAACCAGCTTTCAGGAGAATTAGTTGTCGCATGTCTTTAGTCCACTTGGTATCCCGTCTTGTCACATCACTGTTGACCAAGCAAGTCCAGTCAGCACGCTCTTATTTAAAAGATAAGGAATTTCTGGACGATTGATTTGATCTCATTTAATTGAAATGAGAATGTTCCTGACAACAGGACATTAGCATTACCGCTAAACTTACAAAATGACAAAACTTGGTCAATGTTTTAATTAAATATTTATGTGGAATTTGGTTCCAATTGGCAAAGTTGAATTGGTTTTAAATTAAATTAAGTTCTTGGCGCTGGCAATTTCAGCAAGAACAAGTCCAAGCGGATCACGAGAAGATGGATGCAATGGGTTTCAAGGAGTGTCACGCTTGAGTGGACTCAGCCTCCACGGTTTTTCCGGGTTCTTGGAGCAAGGGGCCCTTGAAGGATTTCCAGGACCGGCGTCCACATCCTACGGACTGTGCGGACCTGACCTTGACAATCCACGGAAAAAGTACCCATTTGAGATACAGAAAGCCATCCACAACGTTCAATTTATTCAGACGCATATTCAGCGCCAGGATGAATTTGATTCGGTGAGTTCTTTTGAAGGTTATTATAATATATAGTACTGATATTTATATACATTCATCTTTGTACATAACACATAGTATATTGTGACGCTTAGCATTAGCGTTTAAAGACATTAGCTGGAAAGTTTGGAAATGCAATTTACATAGTCGTACAAATCAGAATGGATGTGTCAGTCAGACGTGTAGTGACTGAGTGTGGATGAGACAAATAAATAGAGGAAGACTGCAGAAATAATGGATGCATGGAAAGGACGATAAAGTGAGATGCAAAAGTAGGTGAGGATGTGTAAGGGTTTGGTGCTTGCTTGCTGTTCCTGCGGTCTCCCCCGTCTGATAAGGACAATGCGGTGACAGCAGGGGGAGTCTGCCTTCCTCTCACTTTGCGGTGGGAAAGTAAAAGCAATTCGCGTCAATGTCACGTTAAGGAAATTTGGTCTGACATTCGATTCCACTTTGAGATTTATTTGTTTTGCTCACAGTCTGCTTCTTCCGCTTAACTCCAATCTGTTAGAGAAAACTTTGCAACTAAACCAAAAGGAACAAGCAAGTACCAGTTCACCAACACAAAAAAACGCTCATGCAAAGAAACGAATAGAAAGAATAGGATAGTATGTACATAGAAGCAAAGTCGCGAAATCAGAAGCCTCCCTCTGCGATCCCACTATTCAAGGATCGACATTAATAATTTGTTGAGCGATTGTTCCTCTTTCTATCACATGGAAATGAAGAGTGCAATTTTTCCACACAATAAAGTTTTAGTTTATTCAAAATATTTGAGACGAATCAAAGAATGCCGACTGAAGAATGAGTCCACCCGCCAGGAAAACTTAAGTCAAAGTTCCATGGCCCCAGTTGACAATCAGCATTGAACTATAGGTTTTCTGGGTGTGTCAGCACAGTATGTACGAAAAAACAAGTAGTAAAGTACAGGAGCATATGGGGCTGAAGGAAGAAAGAGGCACACATGACCACGTGATTTATGCATAAAAGTTGCTTAAGAAATGCGGGCCGGGATGGCTGTCACCGAGAAAGTGGAGCTTAGACTGGGGAATTTATAAGGCATGCACTTGGCATAAATCGTGGCGGGTGAGGCCAAAGTCCAACGGCTCCTTCGTAGTATTTTCCCTCAGCTCAACGTCACACAAGCTTCCGCCTTTCCTTTCAAAGAGAAAGTCCCCTGTTTACTTTCTCCTCTTGGTTCAATGCGTCTTGGCAGACGTGGTATTTTATTTTAGTTCGTCTATGTACTCGTACTACAAGCTGGCTTGGCTAAGGGTTTTCCAGTGGCCCTACGAAGCACTGCTCGGCATTTCGTTGAAAGAATTGCGCAATACGCGTTTCTTCTTGTTCCTCCGATTTTTTTCAATGGGAACGATGTGGAGCAAGTAAAATGTTGTTTAATTGACTTGTGCGAGTTGAATGGTGTAACGGAATGGCATCAGACCCGAAGAGAAAGGAAAGAATAATCAAATTGTTGGGAAATTGCAGGAAGATCAGGATTGGGGATTCGTCGCAATGGTCTTGGATCGAATCTTCCTTCTGCTGTTCAACACTGCCTTCTTCGTCGGCACCGCGGCCATTCTTTTGGACGCCCCGGCTCTCTACGACTATTCAATTGCCATCGACAAAGTCATTTCTAAAATCGCTAAACAGATGGACTTGGACATGTAGTCGCCGTCATTTACTGTAGGTTAATTTATTTATGTCACTGTCGCTATTCTCAAATGTGTTGAAGAATTACAGTTACACCCATTTGTTTCTAACTATATACTACATTATGTCACTGTGTACTTTTCTATCGAAGACAAAAAAGGACAAAGACTCAACGAAACAACAACGATATAAAATGTGACTCCATCATTTCTTAAAGCTATAAAAATTTGAAATATAAAAGTATATTATAACTTAATTCAGTTTTGCCTTGCAATATATTTGACGATAGTTTTTTGTGCGGACGCATCCGCAATACTACTAATTGCCAGTTTCCAATCGTGTTCGTAAAAGACAGAAAGACAAGAGTTTACACAAAGCAAAAGAATTGTTTGGTCAACGGGGTTTCTCGGGTGTCATGTGGTTCAACAATCTTGTGAGACAATCGCTATGAAGTAACTCTCGTACACATATTACCATTTTACAACGTAATACAATAAAACTATATTAAACGCAATTAAATGATACTAAATTAAATTATATTAAGGTTTAGGACGCTTTTAGCAGTATTAAATATTAGCATAGGGTTTAAAATATTATACATCGTAATAGAAATAAAATTGACTAAAAATACTATGCTGCTAATAGGAAGTCTGTTTAAGGTGTAGCGTGCTAATAATTGTCATACAAATATATACAACCATTACCTAATTCTAATAATTACGATGTATAACTTGTACACAGCAGCTAAAGTGTAGCCGTTCTACAATTTCAAACAATCCGCAATGACTCGTTCGTCTTGTCTTTACTCAACCATATACAATTTCATTGCCCATTACACAATTAGAAGATAGCAATAATTGCATTTACAAAGGCGACAGTCTGTAAGTTTTATGAATCTACTGCTATTAAATGGAGCAGTGCGGTGCTATCATGCTTTAGAAAAGCAAGAGGACGTTTTCATAAGCAATTAATTAATTGGGTTACTAATTAATAGAAATACTTTGTAAGTGAGCAATGCATGAGAGATGGTTGGCTGAGCTGAGCTGCCATAAATTGAATTTCGAAAATCGGAATTTCAAATTTAATAAAACATGTATTATAACGTAATGTGATTCATATTTGTGCCAAATGACTGATTTTTGTGTTTCAAACGTGAGCAAGATTCTTTGCTGAGCAAGGTGAGTTCTCTTCTTACCTGCATTTTTATAAATGAATTGAGTGTCATACTATTTGAAAGCTTTAGTTTAATTAGTAATTAGGATTGGTTCCTTTTATTAACGGATTTAAGCTTAGTTATAGCCTGAGTAATTGTCGTACCACAAAACGGATACGTCACGGGAATTATTACAGTCGTCATGTAACATTATGGTCGTTTTTCAAAGAATACTATAAGCTATTTGAGTAAATGCGATGCAGTGTGAGGCCACAAGACATCATCGACGCAGTTTCCCTATGGTGGATTTTTGAGGCGGAAGAATAAACATCTAACAAACAAACAGTGAAATATGCATGGGAATGGGAACCTTCACTGTGGCATTTGAACGATGTGGTAATTTTAATTCGTTTATGATGTGATTTGCTGTAAATTGTTCGTGGAAAAGCATGAAAAGCTTTCTATGTGATGGCTACTGTAACGATGCTTTTTTATGCTCTTTGTGAATGAGCTCCGTTAAGAACGTCAAATGCATTGTGAGAGCTGGGCAGCACGCAGGGCAGATTGTGACTTGTGACACTCACTTGCAGTGTCGTGTCCCTTCTGACTCTGTCTGCCTCTTTCTGAAGTAAAATCTAAGAACTTGTGACTATGGTTAAACATAGAAGAATATACAGCTGTTTAATTAAGCACCTTAAGTATAATCGGTCACGAACGAGACATGATGAACTTTTTTATCTCCTACAAATATCTTGCTGGTAATGTGAAGTTGACTAGATGATTTAGTATGTACTACTCTAGCACTACCATGACCGAAGAACGAAGAACGCGATCAAGTTTCTAATTATGTAGTTTTAGTTGGTTGCTTCTTCATTTTATAATTAATCATAATATGTATATTGCAATTATTAAATGTAAAATATAAAATGGAATGTTAAAATTGTCGTGTCGTGTGCATATTCATGTGTCCGTGCTAAAGCATATAGTTGACGCGTTTGTTAATAGGTACGTACAAGAAAAACCGTTATTGTTAAATAATTTATTGTTTCAAATTATCTAAAAAACAATGGTCAATTTGTTGAACCAGTGTGACATTTGTCTCCATTTGAAAAATGTCCATGACCACCTGCTCAATGACTCTGTATCAAAACGTGAGTAAATCACAAGTTACTTTATCAAAATTAAACTCATTACGCAGATTTTGGTTCATTCATATATAATATCATAAAATCTTCGCATACTATTATTTCATATCATACTATCGTAACTATTTATAGCCGCTCGTACCATAAAATATCACGTCGAATTACATGTATTATAAGGGCTCAAAATTTTATAGCATGAGCAATCAACGACAATTCGTTGAGAAAACATTGGAAAAATTGATTACGTGGGGGAAAAAGCTGATGAAAGCAAAAGGGTACTAGGGTACTGCCCATACTGCTGTGGCACATGTTGACATTGCTTCTCTGACGTCATTTGTTATGGGGGAAAGTGCTGAAGGGACGTTTATTCTCAATAATGATGAAAGAAGAAAAATCACATAACCCTTAGGCATCGGAGTTTGTTCTGCTTTCTGCTAGGCTCCGTTATACTTTATTTTAGAAGGCGAATTGCATCGCATTCATTTTTTGGAAATGTAATGCCATCAAAGAAAACGAGCTGAATATGAGCACGAGACATGACGTTTTTCCTTCAGACCTGAACAAATATTGGATCTTTCTACGGAATAAATACAAGTTGCCCCAGTTCGAGTCATTTTATGCTATGACGCCATTTATTTATCGAGCACCAAAGCAGGAGAGCCCAGTTCTGAGCACCTGATGACGTATGACTGATGTGATGAGCCATGAATGTGTCCAAGGACTTTTTGAAAATTAACTCGAACAAGGTCTGTATTTTTTTACTATAATAATCCATCATTTATTTGCTCTTTAGTTTAAAATGTTATTGAATTTATTTCGGGGCTTCTTTCCCGATGGCACCATGTTCTTACAGGAACCAACATACATCAAATACTAATTAGTATAACGTGTTGTTATGTACAACGCTGACATTCATCAACAATAACCAAACGCGAAAGACATTAAAAGATTTATGATCGCAGAGAGCAATTCTCACAAGCTCACCGTTTGCCATGTTTGTTATCCATTACAATACGTAGTTTTGCTCTTCAAGAATGTAGACACAAATAACGCTGTTGATGCAGCCTAAATAATCATTCTTACAATCGTAAACATAATTTTAGCACTTTGCATGTTTCATGTTTCATGTATGATGTATATGATGTATTATATTATTACATATTAATATTTTTTGACATTTGGCAACAACTTTATCTTAATTTATTTATAGTAAAGGAAGCCCAGCCACAACCAACAACTAAATTGATCATATTTTATTTTATTTTCAACTTTCAACATTTGGTTGAGGTTGAGGTACTTTGGGCACAGAATGCACTTGTGCTGCATGCTGCATGAGCGTATTGTGCAATTCACTGAGTCCGTGTGAAATTGAGGTTGTTTATATTTTTACTTTGTTTGAGGATAATTAATAATATACTATAATTAATTACGTATTGTGTAGTTTGAACAATTACAAATGTTTTAGTAGCTTAAACCATTCATTTGTGTGTTAATTTTTGTTACCCCTTCTATTAGAATTAGTATTTTTGAGAAATTACAGTATCTTTTAGCAACTCTCAATTTCAGCTCACATTGGATATTAAATTCCGTTTCATAAGACAACCCATTTGTTGGGTAGCATACTATTTAATTAGATAATTATTACGTAGTATAGTATGGTCATTGTACTTGTGAAGTTATTGTTGCGTGACTTGAGGTTGAGTGGTTGTGGGTTTTGATGGTATTAAAGAGCCTTGAGGCCCGCCATGTTGCCCCGCTTTGGGGTAGCTGATTTCCGACAGTTTTTGATCAATGGGTGCTCTGTCGTCATAGAGAGACGGAGCTTGGAAAATGATGCCA
Organism: Harlomillsia oculata; assembly: GCA_019776145.1. Lineage (NCBI taxonomy): Eukaryota > Metazoa > Arthropoda > Collembola > Entomobryomorpha > Oncopoduridae > Harlomillsia > Harlomillsia oculata. Next base: position 5,991 of record JABASF010000400.1, on the reverse strand, counting down.
CAGGTTCCAAGGATACAGGCCAAAGTGAAGATCCATAAGAATAGACGATCCAGCACCATCGCCACATACTTCCAATCCTCTATCACCTGCATCACCCAAAAACATAGCATATTACGATATAAGCATGGCACACTGAGACAGTGTGAACGATTAATCTTAACTGAGCGACAAAAGCACGAGGTAAAGGGTTCATCAGTCATGAATTAATCCTGGATTTTCATTAAAATCCATTCATCAATCACCCTCCAGGATTCTACTTTTCCAAATGCAACAATGTGCAGCAACAACTCCCTATAAGGGTTTTACAGCCGTATTCTGAAATGTGTATAAAAGATCTCTTCATCACCAAGTGACAGTGTCAATTTTGCTTCAATTTGTATGAACAAAGGGCTTTCGTTGGTGGGAGTGGTGTGAAATTAAGCCGTTTCTCGTACCACTGCACTATTCCAACAACTAATGTATAACTCCATTTAATCCATTCAAAATGACACGACATTCACTCAAATGTGAAGAACCACGTAATCGCAGCGCGACAATAATTCATTTCCGGATATAAGTATACTTGCATTTCAGCCTGTTCATGTTCTTCATTAAAAAGACAAAATGTCATAGCATTAGCGCTCAAATACCGCAGTAAGAAATTAGCCAAATAGCAAGAAATGTGAGCGACTTTGAAAAATATTGCAAAGAATGTATTGGAATAAATAAAATGGGGAGTAGAACAGACAACAGAGGAATACATAACATGTGCAGAAATTGTAGTATAAAACTAATAAAATTTACAGTGCGGAGTAGAGATTTATTAGAGCGAAGAAGGTAGAGGTGAGTGTGGAGTTTTATCTCCATACAATCATCCGTGACACGAGTTAAAGTAAAATAGCTCTGGTCATCGGGCAGATAACCTCGAAATGGCCCATCCCAGAGTGGACGAGGATAAAAAGACTTGCGGGCCACTTTCTGTGCAGTTGCAATGGTGCCTCGTAAATTTTACACGACCAGAGACACTCAAGTACACTTAACGACCCTATTTCCCGATCGACTTGTGCTTACTCCGTCCCTATAGGGCTCACTTGGAACAAATGCTGGGATCATTTCCCATATATTCTATATTTTATCCACAAACGAGCAAATTGTGCAAACTCCCAAACACAAGGTATAATTTACTTTTTCTGTCGCTGGCGCACCGCCTGTTTTTCTCTGCGAAACTCACTGACTGAGAGCTTGTAATTTTACTCAGTTTTTCTTTGGAGTGCTGTTCTTTAAAATTTACTTGACCTCGGCGCATTTTGACCATTTGTCCCGTCCGGTTTTTCAACTCTTTATGAGACAAACAACCGCCGAGATTTCTCCACAATTTTTCCGTCGTTCGATCCGACTTTGTGCTAACTCAAGTGCTAACTGCATACAGGAGCACCAATATATCATTATAGCAAACAAACTTGGGTGACGCTTGTAACAGCTTCGCCTTTATTGTAAGGACGACAGGCTCACATTTTGAGATGAAAGGAAACGAAGCGTGTGACTTTACACTTTGCGGACGGAGGAAATGGGAAAAGTTGTGAGTTTACTGAGTGGAGCTCATTATAGCACTTACCTCATTATCTTTGTCCTCATCTTTGATATGCTGCGCTATAAATTGTACACTCTGTAGAGCTGCCAGCACCTCAGGGCTGTACTGCCGGTTTAGACCTAAATCTGCAACAAAAATTGCATAATTTAAAATTTACCATAAATAACTTAAAGAAGCTCAAGGGTTTCATTTACTTTTACACCCTGCACTTGTGCAAGCACAAATTTCGACGACCCTTTACATTTACTCACACACATGATATGAGACTTCCTATTATTTCATGTACAATGTACAGCATTCGCTTCTACAACTCCTTTTACGAATTTCCTTAGGACCATGGACCATAAGGAACAATGAGATGGAAACAAACTTGGAAGACGATAACGTTTAGCGAGTTTAGTGCATTCAGTGTATTTTTCCCATATTGCCATAAGAGTATTCCGGATACTTGGAGCCATGAAAATGGTCTTTTGGAATACTTTGTGATGATATCGTCCGTAGTGAAGTGCGTGTTGTACTACGTACTCGGAAGGCAAAAGATGCTGAGAGGCGGAGGAGCAGATAGAACAAGAGAGGAAGTTGTGTAAAACCTGCGGCCACAGTGGTGAGGAAGAAAGACAAAAGGGGAAACTTGTTAACCGAAGGAAAAACCTGAGATTTCATGTAGAGATGAAATGAGAAAACTTTTCATCCGTAAATATTGAAAGTGGTGCTCATTACATTGAAAAGTTTGCAGAAGGTGTTTGCCCTGTGGTGCTCTCTTCTTCGAGTGTCACTTTCAACTAATCACCTTTCCTCTACCGTGAAAAAATCCATTCTTTCTTTACACTCCAAAATCCTTTCAAGTACGGTAGAGACTAACTGAATTGCTCCTCTTTCAGCTATATAAAATCCAAGTCAAACTCTGCGCTTTATTATTGCCGAGACAAATTCATTCAAAACAACTACCGACGCGTATAAATTTCATCTCCCATTTATTTCATTTCCTTCTCCATCCTTTTTCATAATAGGTTTTTATCTTTCATTTCTTTAATATTCACCGCCGGAGCACGTAATATAACGGCACCGACCTTAAAATAATACTTTTAGGTTCAAAACAAATCCTGCAACAATTTTTAATAATGTATAATAAATAATAAAAAATACTGTGTCTACAAGAATGTGTGCAGTATTGGTGATGTGAAAAGGTTTCTATCTGTAATTTGAAAAAATACTGAAACGAACTTGGTTTCGAAAATTGGTAAAACGAAACAAAATCCGCCTGAAATTGTTTGTGAGGAGATTTGATGTAGGATTTCCGAGTCGTTTACTACCAAAAAGGAAAAACAGAAGCGTGAAACTACCAACGGACGCACAGCATAGCAAATTTTCTTCGAGCGTAAAACTACACATTCATCCCAATAAACTTTCATGGGTCGTAATACGCATTCAACGGTGGAAAGGATCAAAGCAGTAAACAACGGATACAATCACTAAATTGTTCAAAGACGTATAGTGGAATTCTTTAACCAAAATCAAAAGAAATTATATGATTCTTTGATGTCACGAAATCGTTCAAATATTTCCATTGGTATAATGTCATTACAATGATTATTTCAAGCTGAACCATCACCTAATGTTTTTGATCGTTTCTTCGTCCTTAGATTAGACTGTGCTGTGTTCCTGACAGTTTCTTGGATGTCTAATTTCTAATGGAATTACTTTTGGGTCAGTGCCTTTAAGATGGAATTAATTCTCTGTGGCTATGAAATTAATTGATGTCTTTAACGTTCGTATTTCTTGTGCACGCATGAATTGCCACGGGAACTACTGTTGAACTAAATATGTTGCTATTATTTATTATAGTCCACATGCAATCGATTTAAAAATAAGGTACGATAATGCTAACAGCAAATGTAATATTAACATCTTGAAATGGTAAATCATTTTCGTCGACCAAGATGTTGGAATTTGGAAACGTTAACGCTTGTATGAAAAATGACATGCTTGGATCATGAGAGATAAATGACCTTATGCAGTAAATGAAGAATTAGTGTTCATGGGATGGAACCATGGAGCGACTCTTTTGCACACGTTCTTTTTTGAGCTTGGTGGAATGGAAGGAGGAAAAAAGTGAATGAAGGTGGTGAAGCTTACCGCCATCGTCAGAGAATGACTTGACATGCCTGGAGTGGTCTACACTGGACTCGGTCCTTGGACTGCTGTCGTAATAACTGTCACGTCTGAGCGTCCTGTTCAAAATTCACAATGACGTGGCCAACATCTTACAAGTCTTTCTCAACGACAAAGTGGCACATTGATTTTTCAATTAGTCCTGTGTCGCAGTACAAAGTTGAACTTACCCAGGGAAGTTCATGCCATAGTCCATGTTCCCGTTCGTAGTGGTAAAGTCTCCATCGAAGGCATACCGTGGGTGATACTCGGGACGTCGGATGCACAAGACACGCGGCATAAAGTCCAAAAAGAGCTTCTTGACCCATGGCGACATTTTATGCGTGGATGGCGATCTGTCCCAGCACACAAGCACATTTTACAACCCAAAATCGTCTCGCATTACGCCACACAAACACATTAGGCATTATGTCCCTTTTCCCTTTACAGTTTTTCCTTGGAGAAAGCAGACTTATTTTCCCTTGCTTTCTCCGAATGGATTCTTGACCATAAAAGCTTTCAAGACGACAGACAAAATGACCAAAGTCCAGACAAAACGAGGAGACGCGCTCACTAAAGGCTTTCACATCACAAACTTTATTATGTTTAGCTGTATGTCCTGTCCTGTCCTGTCCTTCTAGTCCTGCACAAGCATTCCACTTTTCCACTCAGTCCGTCGTCCATCGTCCCTTCCCTTTGCTTTCCATGTCTCCATGCCCGTGCCTGCATTTCCGCTCTTACCCTCCAGGCTTTTTGCGTACACATCATCATTATCATCAAACGACCTTCCTTCATTCACTCTTCCAACCTCAATCTGTCTCCAACTACGACACACACATTTGCCACTCACAGTTTCACAGTTTCACAGTCAGGATTTGAGTGGTCTCAGTCCCTATTCTACTCTAACTCTTCTCCTCTTCTCTCCTCTTCTGTTCCGCTCTCGTCCCTCCTCTTCTCATCTCTCCTGTTCCTTTCTCTTTCACTCCTCAAACTACTTTATATACTAGTGTAAATAATAACCTCTGCAGTATAAGCATTGATGATTGGATTCTATTATGGTAGCCTTCCTGTCTCACCAGACCCTCACCAACATAACTCATTCCTATATATTCGTCGTATATATCCACTCACACGTCGTGTGTCATGTGCTCCTTATGATCTTATTATCTTTAAAATAATTTGGCTAATATTTTACATGGGAAGGAACTTTCACGCTTGCAAATGACAGTTACGATATCGTTATCGATGAAGTAACAAGGTGCTGTGCCAAAACGGTCCGTTAAAGTGACACTTATCATCTTGAGAGAGAAGCGATTTGGTTTCTTTTGAACAAGGGGAGGGAAGATCGTACATTTTCTGAAGATAATACTACAAAAAACGACATTTTGCGAGGTGGACACAGCCTGCAAAATGTGGTGACAGTAATGATGATGTTAATGATACCTGAAATGCACGTTGAGGACGCCGACGGTGACACAAATGGAGAGCGTGACGAGAACCATGGTGAAGAGGAGGTACTTTCCTAACAAGGGGACTGCGAGGGACGTCGGAGGAATAATCTCAGCGAGAAGCAGAAAGAACACAGTCAGTGACAGCAGAATGGAAATGCACAAGGTCACTTTCTCTCCGGAGTCTGACGGTAAGTAGAAAACGAGCACTGTGAGAAACGAAATCCCGACGCAAGGAATTATAAGATTCACAGTGTAGAACAGCGTTTTTCGACGCATCGTCAAGTTGAACGTTATGTCTGCAAAATCAAACAATAGTGTCGTATTTTACAACTTATATTTTATAATCTTTATAAGTTAGTGGAAATTGAGCTTTGTATATAAATCAGGAAATTAAACAACTTATATTTTATGAAAGTACATAATATACTAAAAATAACATTTTTAGCGTAGAACTTTTCTACTTCAGAAAGAGATAAATGGAAGTAATTTGCCATAAATGTATCATACAAATACATTGTCGTGTCTTATCAGCTCAGGGAAAGTACAACAAAGCGTATTCTCATTTAGTGAAAAGGAGATAAGCTGCTGAACCACACCACAGGAGACTTTCATTGTACACACAACATTACCAGTAGCAAGAAGGTAGAATTGTACATCAACAGCGTAAAATGTAGAAAAGGCGTATGTCTGTGATTATGCGATTTCGTTCTACAACGTAATGTAACGTTTTCCGGTTTCCTTGTGATTGTAGTATGCATGGTGAGTCGTTCTACATGAGAAGCGTCATTGTTATCGCACGTAAATCTTTTCATAAAGAGA
>JABASF010000399.1:0-43725 GCA_019776145.1 Harlomillsia oculata | reverse complement strand
TGTTTCAATATTGACGGAATGCAATTACAGAGGAGCTTTGTGAGATTATGATTTCCGAGCCTCCGGAAGGTTGTGACGTTGGCAATTACAAAAAATTTGTGACTTTGACCGTGGACTACTTCTATCACCGAAATAGAGAGTTGCGCGACATTTGGCGTGTGGTATACGGTTTTTATTACCTGATAGCCTGATATGATACTAACTATACACTTTCGTTTTTAATGCACTATGTAATGGAATATAATGAGAAAGTTGTGTTGGTCTGACTGTTGTGACTTTTGTTGAACTAGGTGAAGGAACACAGCGATTATTACAAAGAAGGAGGAGCATTCGGCCCATCTTATATTCGGAAAGCCATCATTCCAAGCCTGCAAAAACACTTTGATGTGATTGATCTCGTGGCCTACGAAGCCGATGTCAACGGAGATCCTTCTCCTGCTTCGTCTTCGGTAAAAGTGAACCTACCACTGGCTTCCAAACATTTACTTATAGCGGCATATTTAGCTACACACAATCCCCCAGTTTCCGATAAACGGTACATTGTCATTATTTTGATCCGGCAAGGTTGGGTAATCATTCAGGCTCTAAATTACAAGATTGTTTCAACTTTTTCATAGCGACTTTTATAATTTATACTTTTATGCTTTTTATATTTGCTCGTTTAGTCACTCGAGCTTTTGATATTAATTATACCGTTTGCGTTGAAGTGTAGATTACAGGGTATCTCACGAATGGTACCTAGTACAAGCTGCGTAATGACGCAATGCCACGCGTCATGTCATGTCACGCTATAAACTGTAAAAACGGGCCAATTCTGTATTATATTATGCAATTCTTGTATTTGTATTTTGTCCTGAAATGTGCCCAACAACATAATTATTAAATTAAATTCAAATTGTACAAATTGATAATTTTGTGTTGCGGCTGCAGGCTGTTCTCCCGAAGGAGAATAAGGAGAACGTCGACGCCGTACCGTCGGCAGACTGATCCGTCTTCCACTTCCTTTTTGTTTGACGTAAATCGACTAATGGCCATTTACTCTGCCCTATTTCGTTTTCACTTTTCTCAAAATATTCAAAATTCGGTAAGCCCGTCAAGATCAAACTTTCAATTTTTCAAAAGCTGTAGTAGTGGAATGGTTTTACTGTTTGTGAATGATACAATCTAATGTTGATTTTTCCTACAGCTTTTCGAATTGGCCAACCAAAAGTTTGTCTCTGTAATTGGAAAAGGACCGAGCATGAAGTTTCGATGTACTGCGGACGAGTCCGTTGTTCGGAGCCTGTGCCAGTAAGTATCGTTTGTTTGAATTGTACAGCGTACATTTTGTATTTTTGTTATCAGCTTTTAAAATGATGTTTTGGATTTTGATTTTAGGTCCATAGACTTTGATATCAACAACTACCTCTTAACGTCTTCATGATTATCCCTCAACAACCAGTATTCATGGTTTACTCGAACTACTTCATTTCTAGATGTTCTTGATCGGGTTTATTCCCAATGATTGGATTGTTCCAACTTGAATTTGAATCGAGAAATAAAACGTATTTTGGTCTTTAAAGCGACCGGTTTGCAGTTATATTGATTGACAAACAACAAAATTTATTTAATGCAGTTAGTATAAGAATAAGAAAAGCCAACCTCCGAAATCCCATATTCTATTTATATAATTCATTGGCAAAAACATACGATTTGAAAGAAAAATAGATCTATTTAATGCAAATTGGAAGTTGGACTAGGTTTACAGTATTTTTTTTCTAGTACATTATAAACTGTGATACTAAACGACAAGTTGGTATTCGGAAACATCAATTACCGTTAGCAATTTTGGCCTCTGACAACAATAATGACATCAAAATGGCAATGACATAAACATTGACGCTATTTCCTAAGGCACGATAGCGCTGTTTCCTGGAAAGATTATCTGGAAAGCTGAACTCTTCTGGAAAACACATTAGTCTGGAAATTTCTTTAGGGGAAAAATACCGTATCTGAGATTTATCTGTCAAATTCCCCGTTACATCCAACAAAGAACCAGTTCCTTTGAAATAGTGTCCATAGCCTTTGGTGAAACAGCACGTTTGCACTGATTTGGTATTGACAATATCCACTACGTCCAGATACTTCGACATCAACAGAATAGGAACTAAAAACGATTGTGGTTCGTTCACAATTTCTTGATCGCAAATGTCAGCAACACATCGAGGATGGTCCTCTGAAACTCCCCAAGACTTGTAGGCATTTACAGTATATTGTCGACGAATCCGCCACAGTTCATCTTGATTTTTCACTATTTTAGAGTATGGCACATTTGCATTATTGTCTTTTAATAAATCCCAAAATGGGACAGAAGTCTGAATGTCAAGACTCGTTGAAAAGCACATTGGGATCTCCATGGATTTTCCTATAAGATAGTAGCGACGACGAGAATTGGGGATGTTCATTTGGCTCGGTGAAAGCAGAAATTCTTGCCAGTGAAAATTACACATGTCCAACGTTGATAGTAACAATTCTCGAGCGTCAGATGTTTCAAAACCTTGAACGTTCTCCACAAAGATGTACTTGAAATTAACCTCTGGAAGAATTGCCAACACGTTCTCCAAAGACACTGATCGCGGGTCTTTTAGGTCCATTTCTAATCCAGTTCTGCAATAGTCAATTACAAACCAGATAGTTGACTCGTTTGAGCATTCCGCACTACCACCGCCCCAAAAAGTACAAAACTAAGACTAACTATTCCATCTTTAAAATCAAAAACATACCGACAAAACGGTTGACATGGTGGACTCATTGCAATCATATCAATATTCATTAAATTGATTTCTTCAGAACTCAAGTTCTCAATGTTCCGTCGCAGGACATGGGCATCCGGAAAGTTCTGTTCATATATCTCCAACACTATCGGGTTAATCTCCAATGCGGCAATTACCTGATGGTCTTCTCCACTTACTTCACAAAAACAAAACCTTTTCCTTACTATTAATGTTCCCTTGGTCACGAAACTGTCTAATCAATCAGTCAAATGATCATAACTTACATTCAAGAGCCGAGCGCATCCCTCCAATACCAGCGTACAACTCCAAAACCCGGATTTTTGGCAAACTCATATCACCGTTCGAACTCGTCATGTTATAGAAACCTTAGCCTTGTTTGCGACACCGAGTTGCTACTTTGTCAACCTGATGACCTGACTCCAAAAAACTCAGCTGACAAAGTGGAGTCGTCCAGGACAGACAATTACAACTCTCCTGTAGACCTGCGAACCTAAAAAAAATGACAGCAATGACCAACGATTTTTGTAAAAAAAACAACTTTAAACGGACTTGAATTAAATCACAATTAAAGACTAACCTTGATCCCCGTTGAGACTGCTTTGGTACGTGTTCGTAGATGGGGCGGAGCTGCGGGTTGCATGGAAACTTGTAAAATCCGTGGTGACGGAGCGCAATCACATGGGGAAACTGAGCAACTGCAAGGGAAACGCAAACTACATTCGCCAGGATGCAAAAGCGAATGCTTTTACAAAGTATTTTTGTGTGGGTACCGTCCGTCCCAAGTCCCAACACCCAGTACCAGCATAAAACCAAAGGTATAAAAACCTTTATACTGTTTATACCCAAGGCAAGGCTATATAGCCGTACAAAAAAGCGCTATATGGATGTTGAAGAAACGGAGACGAACCTAAACCTTCCAAAGCTCGTATATGGAATATTATGGGGACATGGAAGGTTTACGGTTTTTCTCCACTTTTTGGGCTGAGGACGAGGACTGACTGAGGAGCAGATGGGAATGTGGAGGGACGTAGTTGGACTGCCGATATATGCCCAAAAGCCTAGTAAATGCAGGAGGCAGTTTAGTTTTGGCAGAAAAGAAGTTGGGAACGTGAACGTGAAGGAACAAGGATTTTGTTGAGCATTGGAAACTGAAAGACGGACGACGAAGCAAAAGCAAGGCACAGAGGCACAAGCCGAATAGGAAAACTAACGAAAGGCAACTGCAACTCCATGCGAGATCCCGACTCACTCCGTTCAGTCTTGGCTTGGTGACGGCCCTTTACACGTCTTGTTCTCTCTGCTCCTTTCGTGAAACGCATAATTGCTCCAAAATATCACTTTTCACCACCAAAAATCCAAAGTGTTTTATTCCTCATCCTCAATAAATTTAGTCACCGGAAATAGAGTGTGAGTTAGTACAAAATATATTTATTATGGTAAAATAAATCTTACGAAAGGATATCGGCGAATCTCGAGTTGGGAAGTGAACAGGATTTTAATTTTCTTTTTTTTGAAAAGGAAAGACAATATACCGTTGTGCAGTGCACGTACTGGTGAGATTAAATATCAAGTAAATTGAGGACGACTGGACCACAAAGAATTGCAGCTACTGTATTCAGTTTGTCACATTTTTAACGTGTGTGTGGTAGATATTATAAAACTACGAGTTTTGTTTTACAAGGCGCTATTTTGACTGCAATCATCGTCACATGACGCGACGTCGTACTTCTTCATCGTCGTTAAACGCTTTCTCATAGACAATTTGCACTCGGAATGTGTGACACATTATTCCTTTCACGGTTTTTGGAATCATTTTGATAAAAAAAATTTTGATTGGTGTGAGTTCGTCAGCATCACTGTCGGTGGGTTACATCACTTATCGGATCTGCTTTACTCTCGGCTTTACTTGCGTATTTTTGTGTCCCCTGTCACTACTCTCATTCTCCCGGGAGACGTTTACCCGCCTCTTTGATTTGGTCATCAACATTTCCAAGGCCAAGCTCCTGCTCTCTTGTCATATGTACACAAAACGAAATCACCTCTTTTCAACATGAAGTTTAAATTGTGACAAAATCTTGAGTGTCTTTATGAGATTTGGTAAGAACTAATATTTCTCCTATTCCTATACTTGATTGCATTATTCATTATTTCATTATATCATTATACTTGCAATGTTGCAATTTCAATCCTTTAGAATATAGTCGGATAGTCTGCATATCTGCATTCTAAAATACCTATATAAATAGTTTTCACGTGCATTCTTTGTTTTACAAGTTGTTACTTCTTTGTTGTAGTTACTTTTATTATACAAAAGTATACTGCAACGTCATTCTTTTATTCCTGCAGTTTGAACGGTTGCATTGTAGGCAGTTAAGTTATAGCAGTTATATAGTATAGTAGTTATTTGTACTAAAAATTGAAACTACTCAGCTCAATCATTATTTTAACATTGAAAACAATTGGGGAAGGTACTAAGGTACTTATAAATATTACTCATTTGCCCTCTACCCTTATTCCCGATAATCAGAATTAGGGTTCCAATTTTCTAATCTTTCAATTCTAATCCAATTGTAATGCGTATGCAATATATAGTCATATATAGTACAGATGGGTTTATAATGTATATAATTTCATGTTAAGCAGAGTGCAGAGCATAAACAATTTCATTGGATTTGGATTTACATTTTTACATTCACCATAAACAAACGTAATTTTACAGCTTATACAATGCACTTTAGTAATTTAATACACAAAACACAACCAAACCCAAAGGACACACACAAGCAAGCACAAGAAGAACGCAGAAGTCAGAGGAAAAGTAAGAGGCGTAGTAAGTATTAGTAAGTAGTATAGGGTTGGTTGTAGTAAGGGTAAGTAAGGGTAAGTAAGGGTAAGTAAGGGTAAGTAAGGGTAAGTTCGGTAAGTGTATGGCAGTAGGCAGTATAGGTACTTAGCACTTTTGGGTAGAAGATTTGATTTTTTGACGACGCCTCGCCTTCGTTTATCAGACTTTGTAGTTAGAATTAGAACAACGAGTACAAGAAGTTGAGTCTTGAATCTTGAGTTGGGTGAGTGTGTATGAGAATCCTTATTTGGTCATTTATTTTTTCTGGATGTTTTGGGAAGGGAATTATACGGTGAATGAGGAAACTTGATTATTGTCTATATAGTCTTTTGTCTTCCTTGGATTCGCATTTCGCATTCGATTCGTACATTTTGTAGTGATAGTGACGACGACGGAAATATTTTTAAAATTCAAAGCGGAGAGAGAGATTGAGTGCCTAAGGAAAGTATTAGGAGCGCAAAGGGTTCCAGTAGTATCAAAAACAACGAGTGGACATCCGTAGCCTTTTCTTATTGTGACTGTTATGTTGGTGGATGATTTGATTGATGGATTTTCTCGATTGTGTCCATTGATTTTGTGCTCATTCTGTTTAGCTATCGAGTTTCAACTTGGAGAAGACTTCAGTGTTGAACCGCACCGCACTCGAGAACAGAGGATTCGACGTTGAGCACTTCGGTTCATGTTCCTACAATTTTGGTGAATTACATCCAACGCCATTTCCACTGGCAAAAACTCATCGTATCGGTATTCGTCAACGAATAAGTTATCAAACATCGACACTTCTTTCCTCTACTCCATTTTGTGGTCAACTCTACCGGTGAGTCACTCTTCCTACTTTTAATACTCATTTTGACTGCTTTCACAATCATTACCATTTGCTATTTCTTTTGCGTACATAACGGATTTGTAGTATTGTAATTTCTGAATATCAATACGAAACGAATCAAACGAAACGTTGTCATTACATATATTAATGATTTGAACGATTTCGTAATCGCATTCGAACATTGGAGTTGGGTTTTGTCATTTGTCCATGAAATTGTTATACACAAAGACCGGGGTAAACCCGCGATGCTTTCTCGCTTCGGTGAGGTTTAAACTTGATCGACGTGCATCGCTATTTTATAGAATTCATCATGAGCATCATGAATCCGAATTTTATAATTGACTGACGTCGACAAGGTGATTACAAGTGCATGTGTAACTTGTATAATTTTAATTGGAATTTACATTAATTGTAATCTCTAATTGTAATTTTTGTCCGTTCAAAATAGTATATTTTGTGCTTTTGTGATGTCCAAATATTCCGATTTTGTGCTTGCTTGAAGCTAACCGTCGACAGTTATCATTATTCTTGGTTATGTTATGTACATTAGTTCGTATTGGTGCACGTTCACAGGAACATTCACGGAGGACCCGAGATGAATACTAATAATTGTACACCAGTCCAGCAGGGGATGATGGGAAATACTAGGAAAAGGCGACCATCCGTAGGTAAAGACGATAAAATGGTGAAATGGTGAATGGCCTTCTTCACAGCTTGACTCTGCGTGGATCTGTGAAGGTGATGGCAAATACTGTCTTAGTCTTGAGAAATGGTAGACCCGGACAGAAGGAACACTTTAAAATTGTGTGCTACAAGAGAAGATTGAGGGTAGATGCACCAAGTGTAAAAAGCGTAAAAGAGTAAGAGACTAGTCTCCATCTTATTAGGTTGAGAATGACGTGGTACCATTCAGCGTCGCGAGCATTTTTTTCGAATTCGCCATGGATGAGCACCGACAATGTCAAGTGAGCAGGATCCTTTCCTTCTCGACCTTCTTTTCAAGTTTACAAATTCTACTCTATAGTAAAGCAGTATATTCTTTATCCTTCGTCTCTACCCAGTTTCTATAATGTGCGTTTACTTTATTATTTCTTATTTGTCCTCCTCTTTCTACAACGTTTACTCTATATTCTTCTTTATCTTTTTTCACTGTTCACTCTACATGAGCCTGCTACGACATTGGTTGAGTGTAATCCCAACAAGAAATAAATAGTTGTGTACTAATACTAAATGACGGATCTTGACAGTGTTCTGCACTTCGGATCCTGCAATCATGATAATTCGGTCCCGCACCGCACTGACCCTAAAGAGATTGACAAGTGCTAAGTCATGGCCAGTGACTGGGTCGCGGATTTAGTGAGAAAAAGTGTAAGAGAACATAAAATAAGCGAAGTGGAAATGTCATAGTAGAGGAGAATCTGTGCTGCAATGCAACGTTGAGTATTTATGAGAAGCCGAAGTCATGGTTCTCTGGAGTACTGTCACGCAAAACGGAAGAGCCCTTTTCACCAAAGCCGGCCTGTCATCGTATCATAGTAGTACAAGCATATCCACACACATAATAACGATAACGTAGTTCTTTCTCAGCAGCCTCATAAGCCTCATGGCTTCTTGTGTCCTGCCATTTGGTGGTTCGTGGTTCTGCTCTCTGCATTTTTCATTTTGGGGGTCTCAAGGACAACAAAGTTTCTAAGGTTTTAACTATTTTAACACAGAAAAGGAACCTTTGACTAAATTTTAACTTGGACAAGCATTACAATGCTTTTGAACGATCCGAACCGAAAAGTAGTAAAATCTCGTTTGAGAATTACGATTATTATGTCGTTCAAGTCGTCCTCCTTGTAACACGACACGACACTCTTGCTAAAGTACATGATTAGTTCTAAACTAGTGAAAGATACACGGATACACCTGCTGCTCTAACTAATGTGCTGTGATGTGAGCAATACCTGTGCTCAATCTCGTCACATCACATCTCACGTGTGCATACCTCAAAGAATTGTGGAAGCTTGGAGGAACTAAAAGTACGGATTACAAAAAGTTTGGATCTGCATACGTCTATGCGAATGCGAACATTCCAAAGAATAGCGTCACACCTCTTGATTTCTTTGACTCTTCATCAACTCTGATGCTACAATGTGCATGTGGAGCATGTAATTCTTCCTTTTGCATACGTTGTACATGCACAATGTCATTGGCGTGTAAAGCACGAAGATTTCATAAATGCAGAGTGGAGTGGACGGGAGGAGAGGAACGTATAACTCACTTGACTCTGTTACAGGAGCGAGGAGGATGCATTGGTACATGTGAAGCTTTTTCATTCGCACGTCAAGGAAAGGGGTTGCAGTAAAGTAACGCCGTCGTCGGTCGGAGACCACTAGATTTGATGGTGGTGCTTCTGTGTTGTGCATGTGTTTTGATGATGAAGTTGGAAAGAGACCAGTACATTTTTCGAGAAATATTCTGTCGTTCTCGTGTCTGGAGATTGCTAACATGTGTCGCGTCATAATTTGTCAAGAGAGCATGCACTCGTCGTTCCTACGTTTGCTCTGGAATGGTAGGACGTAGTAGGGCTGACTTTGCCACTCCGACTGCAATTCTGTCTAGTATGCGGTATGAAATTGTTTTCTGTAGTCTCAACTGCTACTATACTAGTAAATATGCTAGTGTGTAACATAAAATGCAAAGTTAGACGGGTCCGCCTGTATTTTCTGTTGAGCACGTTGGTTCCCGTTCTCATTCCACCTGCTACAACGTGCTTCTTGAGGCAATGTAGCGCATGAGGGTGGTTCAGCTAAGGAGAACCTGGGAACTTTGTAATGGACTTTGTCAAAGGTGTAAGAAAAATGGGAATGGCTTTTTAGTTGGTGGTTCCTACTTACGCTTCGTACCAGCAAAAACTGCGGTCGGGATCAATTTAAAAGGAAGACGCGAACGCCAACATGCCAAGTTTGACCTTAATTTCTAAATGCAGTTGGTGAAAGCTGCACAAGGAAACGTGAACGAATTCGTTCCTCTGAGGGGAAGATTGTGATTGGATGATTCTTCTTATCAATCGGAAACTAATGATTAAATGAGTTTCTCTGCTTTGGACTTTTTCAATCTCACCTGCACTGCACATTTCTTTCGTCTTCTTGTCATCTCAAAGGAATGGAGTTGGACTCAAGTGAACTGAACTCACTGCGTGGCTGAGCTTCAGCTTTGTTGTTCATGTCTCGAGGCAGTGGAATGGAGTGGTTTGCTTGCACATCACATGCAAAAAATAGCATTTGTACCTCATTCTTTTCTTCATGATACGGTTTTGTGACAGACTCAAGAGTCTACTGATGCCTCCTCTTTCTTCAGCATTTTATCCTGACTGCCTGACTCACAAGAATCTGGTCTGGTCCCTAGGTTTCTTTGCTCATCTTATACGTACTTTTCTGAATCTTCAAGTAAATGGAGTTCTCACTTTTTGTGCACAGGACTAGGACATTCGAACTCTTTAGTGTGGAGGCGACAGCGTGCATATGTAACTATAAGATTTTTTTCATCAATGTTATTGTCACAGGAAATCCTAACCGTCGTTAGTGTCTACATTTGTTCATTCACAGCTCCTAACTTACACACCATTTTCCTGCTCTTTCGATTTAACCATGGGATCATCGGCAGGGCCATTATTCTGAGCATCCCGAGAACATCTTATAACTTTAGCATTTCAATGGAATTACAGAGCACGAAGCACTCTTCTTCACTCACTCCCATGGCATCTCATTCCACTGCACTGCATTGACTGCATCATGTCCATACGTCAACGTTCCTCTTCATGTACTACTCTCAGCCAATCCCTGCTAATTTACTATCTCCTCTCCTCAACTCCCTATTGTCTTAGGTAAGAGTTTTAATTTATCCCTCCACGGAGATGCCCTAAACCATGTACACGCATTATCTTGGGTTTATGTGGATTTATTTTGTTTCAAAGGACTCCAAACATCAAATCAATTAACAGGACTTGTTTAACAGTTGTTAGCGAGTGGCTCGGAAACCCATTGCATTGCTGTACGGGCTTTCTTTCCTTGACAAGACACAAGCATACACTATACATAGTCTATTAAGGATTACTGTATGTGTAAGGGCATTCATGGTGTTAGGAAAAGTGTCGTCGTGTAAAGTGTTCTTGAGATGTCTGTCGTCGATATGAACATACCATTTGTTTCATGTGTACAAGTGCGGAAGCAACGGCATGAAATAGAGTTTAATGCAGTGTGTTGCTGCTGTGGTTTTTTCCGTGGTGAGGCGAACTGTTGCTGCTGGTGAAATTCGTAAAAAAGTAGATTTTTACGCATAGCGAAAGTAATCAGGAGAGGACATGGTTGTGGCTGTGGAGCCGCTGATGTCGACTGTGTCGACCGCCCACCCACCCGCCATGTCAAAACATTCGAACTCACCGTAACTGGGAATAACCATTGGAAACTCAGTTGCTGGTGTTTGGTAGGAAGTAAAACTGTTCGTACACTACTCGGAGCAGTAACTTCATTGCGGCCGTCCATGTGGCGGACGTCATTTTCGTAATGAGATGTAGTGCATTTTGACATAAATTTCAGACATGCGAAACGTGATAGGTAACGATGCCTGGAAATGCTCATGTAAAAACAGCGTGTGTCTTGAAGTTACAGTTACTTCATCATTTCCCTTGTGCACGTACACTCTGCACATCTACACTGCATGCTTCACCATCAATTTCTTAAGCATTTTTGGCAGCATTATAGAAATGTGTACGATGTCATACTTGGATTTGCAAAACAGCAACAGCACTCGGCTATTTATTAGGAGTCATCTAGTCTCTAACCGTCTAACCTACTAGTGATTTTCATTTCTGCTTCCACTTGTATTAGGATTGAAAACGGTCAATGTTAGGGTGGCAAACAAGAATTCAGTTGTAATATTTTAAAGGACGCTGGTTCTCACATAGTCATATAGTCCCATGCACATATCCACAATGTATATAAATCATAGTTAATGAGCAATACTAAATTTATTCGAAACCTGGGTCTCCCAAATGTAATTTCCAGGGAATTGCATCAAACGATCAAGAGAGGCATGTCTGGTCTGTCCGTACCGTAGTCCGCAAGTCTGTATAGTCATTTTGAAAGCATGTGCAATATTATTACGTCGACAATAGATAAAATGGCTTGTAACTCATTCATGCTCCGAAGCTCCATTTGGAATGTGCTTTGTTTATGCACGCCAAGAAATACGGCGTCGGAATCTTTGCATATTGTTTGTGTGAAATTGCTATTTGCCATCGACGTGTTTGTAGCATATTATTCTTGCCGTGGGATGCTATCAACATGTATTCCTCTTGTAGTCTACGTCGTCACCCCTTTCTTACTCAAAAGACTGGAAAGGCTCTATAAGACATTCTGGTGACAATATGCACTGCTACAACTACAACGTTTCATTTCACTCCTAGAATAATTTATGCTTTCAATTAGAGGGGTAAAGTGAAAAATCAAATTCGTTAGCCTCTACCTCATGTTAAGTACAGGTTCGGGACAAGCCGATAAAATTCAGAGCATTACAGAATTTGAGTGAAACCCATTTTGTTTCGTTGTCATAGCGTTTGCTAATCAGTTCATGAATCCGTTGTCTCCGTTTACCTTGTCTGTCAGACTTGCATTTGTTCGCTCATCGCATTGTAAATTGTAACGCGACACTGTGGCAAGGTTGACAATGTATTCTTGAATAGCGTGGACAACAATTGGATTATATTATTCTATATAATGTGCTTATATACGTAGGAAACAATGGTCAATGAAGATTATACTGTTATTTACTTTTAAGTTAGGTATACGATAGTTAGGAGATCCAAAGATCCCCTTGTGCGTTGGATCTTTTATACTGACATTGTCACATTGTCATTGTGTGATTGGCAAAAACCAAATTATGTGATCATCTTACGGAGTACGGGTTTATCCATTTTTATAAAGATATCCTGTCAAGTTGAACAAGGGACAAATTCTCATTCATTTGCTACACTGGATTTTGAGGTTCGGGTTCCCACTCCCAGATAGTCAGTCTACGTTCATGCATGGGATGAAGTATGAAGCGAGATCATTTTCATCAAATTACCTTTGTATGTATGATGTAACGTTAACTAAAGTCGTAGTTGGTGGATGCGAACTGAGAACTGCGGATTTAATGCGTGGTGTGCTCTCGTCTCGTCATCTCGTCTCTTCTCTGTGAGGGTGATGTGATGAGGATGAGGATGAGTGGTTTGGTTGTGGGATTCATTCGTTTTCGTGCCTGTTCTTTTTGGTGTTTGGTCTCTGTCAGTGAATAACTGTTTGAGTGCTTTGAGCCCTCTCTCTCAAGTGAGTGAGCAAAACTCCCTGCTATTTTCGCATCACAGCTTCATGTAAATTGTATTTGGTGTATTTTTCCCATTGCAGATTGCAGACGTAGGGAACGCCAAAAGAAATGAGGTGCATGAGAAAAGGAGTTTTTTTGCGAATGTAAAATCTTGACTCCTACTTTCAATTTGGTACGCAGTGGAGCGTGAGAGGAAAGAGCACCTTTTGAGCACGTCAAAGGCACCAAACACTTATTTATAGCACGGAAAGCACAATCTGGATTTATCCATGCGGACGATTAAAAATTGAGCAGCCGGCTTTAAATGATTGTAATCGTCTCTTGCCTTGTTTATATCGTGTATGAGCCACCATAGGAGTAGTGAGGAGTAGATATGCGGGAGAATGTTTTCTATGCGTACATTCCGGGCATTGCTATACTCACCCTTTTCCGTTGCAACTCACTCACTCCAGTTAAATTCGCCTGGAAAGCAGTGCGGGACCTCAGAAGAAGGCATGAATACAAACTTTGTCTCTATAACTTCATCGTATTTGAGGAATTTGGCACGAGGCGAGCAGACACGATTCTCCCCTTTGCTCTCTTCAGAAAGTCTCTTTATGAAATTATCTCACCGTCAACTTTGGAGCATTAAAAAACGGATTTAGAGCGCATCTGGTGTAGATAGTTGTGATGTTATTGTAGCTAAGTCTGTCACATAATTTATTTGCTCCTCCTCGAGAAAGGACATCTCTCCGCTCTGCTCACACGGACCACTATTTCTTCCATGGCTAAGACTGTGTATTGATAAACCAGTAGTCGTACTAACTTTTGATTCGTACTCGTTTCATTTCGTCATTGCGTGCTACCTAACTTTAACCTAAAAAAAGCATGTTTCCTTATTGCCGTTTCCTGAGTCTCTTTTAATAAAGCATTATTAGCTTCTTTGTCACATCTGCATCTCGCAAACTTTGTTGGCTGGCCAAGTAATTAAATTGAGTTTGTGTAAGTGGAACCGAGTACGGATCCAGTTACCTTCTTCACACAGCACAGCCTTCCGACTTTCCGACCATAATCTCCACAGGCAGGCATCCAAGCGGTTTCATTGATTCATTCTTATGCAGATCCACTGCTGAACGTTTCCAAAGTGTGAATGTTCAACTGAGCGTACTTTTATTCCTCGTGTACAAACATGAACAGTTAATTGCGCACAACAAAAAAGACGGCCTCCTTCCAATAATCCTTTGAACTTGAGGTCCTTAAAAAGAGTCATAGCTATCTTATCACTCATTTTGTCGCTAATAATGCGTTTTTATGGCTCAAAGGTGATTTGTCGTCAGTGCCAATTAGTGTCAAGTGGAGGTGCCGACTCTTTTGGCTAGTTTAGAATTGCTCGTACATGCAAAGAACACTGGATTCTTGTACTTTAGCCATCAACACTTGCCGTCAAGTCAATCCCGGTGAACACTTCACTTGGAGCCCGTTTAAAATCAGTTTTTGATGCTAACACAACTTGAGCATAGGAGCAGTCTATAGTGTGTCTGTTTAGTATATATCAGTAAGTATAAATATATGGATCATATGTAGTTGCGATAATATGCTTTTCTTTTTATGATACGGCGATATGTCACCGGCTAAACTGACTTTTCCAAATGCTTCACAACTGTGATTGAATGTGAAATGCTATATTTTATGAATGTCCACAAAAAATGTGACTTGCAGTGTTTATGTAGGCGTAGTTAATATAACTCGCGTGTATAGTATGTTTTGGAGATTTTACGTCATGTCATGTCAACTGCATTTTAACAAGTCGAGCATCTTTTTTGAAATGAACACAGAAAATAACATCTTTTGAAATTCAAGGATCATTTTCATACTTTATTTCATTTTGATTTGATGGTTTCCATTTTTATCTCACCGTCCGCGCGCTTGTACTAGTAGAATTCAATTACAAGAGTACTATTATAATGACGAAGATTGCAATGACAATGAGGGTTCAGGTTTCATGATCAACGTAGCGTGACAGCATTTTGACGACGTTAATTATGAGTATTTTTACAACACTCGGGCTAGGAGGAAACCATTATCGGTATTTTTACGACAATCACAACACAGCACGAATGTCATGCGAGAAGCGAGAGAGTGAGTCGTCGAGAGAACAGTGTAAACTAATTGGTCACAAGGATCATTCGGTGGAGAATCGGGAGCTGGGTGTACATTTCACTGTAGTCAGGAATAGTGTTGTTAGTCGAAAAACCCGTCGTCGAAGTCTGTAACGACTCATTGATTGCGTGATGTTGATATCAACACAGCAGGGGATATGTCCCGACACACCAGTAACTTCAAATCAGTACTGCTGTGACAGGACAATATCCTAGCCGCGTTTCCTTTCCCAGGTGTCTTTCAACAACTCCAAATGTAATGTCTTTCAATCGCACAAATATTTGAGACTCCGTCATGATGTTTTGTCGTTGTCGTCCTTGTTGTCGTCGTTCTCGCGTCCTGTTGTCACACTTATTCTAGTTGACACTTACATTAAGTAGTAGATGCATTTGAGTAGATTATACTTTGAATGTTTGGGGCTCAGGATTTTCAATCGCGTTGGGCGTGGAATTGTCGTCGCAAAAATATTTGGAACTCTCTTTGTCGCCCGGAAACCAGGCATACGATAATTTTTTTCCGTAAGCCGGATAAAGTTTTTAAAAAGTAGACAGAACTCAAAACATTCCTCTGGACTTTTAATAGTAGTGTTAGATGAAGTAAAAGTTGTAGGAGAGGAAAAGAAGAGTTCATGTTCCATCAGCTATTCATCGATCGGAGAAGACTTTCTCAGCAGCGCCACACCCTCAACTCAACTTTAACTGAACTCCAAAGACTCGCTCCTTCCGAGCAACTGAGGCCTAGGCAGAGACATCAAAATTCGAATAAGCACGAATTCTATTCTCAACTTACCGCATTCCCAACCAAACTTAATCGTTGAGCTTTACCACTTCGGATTTACAATTCACATTTCTATATTTTCTCCTTGGGGTTTGCTTGACGTCAGTTAACTGTCAGCAACTTAACACTTTCTTCATCATCAAAATGTTCATTGTTTCTGAGTCCAAAAAATGAACGAGGAAACTTTCCTTTGCGGTTACGGCACTATTGTATACTTTTTTTAGTTGGTATTAAAAATTTGAATGCCTAGGAATCAATATCTAAATACGAATACGGGATAAATCTTAACATGTTAATGCTAACAACTTTCTCCATTTAAACTAATATAGTACTGCGTTTTCCATTTAGGAACGACATAATCAAATGAATTTTAGTGTTTTTCAACATTTTTTGAAATGTTAAATGAATAGTCGTTCACACAAGTGTGAATATACGATTAAGAAATTGTTAGTTTACTAAAATACATGATGTAGTTTTGGGCAAAATAACATTTAGAATTTCCGCATTTTTGAATAGAGGGATTTTGGAATTTTTGTAAAAGTAAGTTGATGGGTTTGAAAATGGAAACAGACTTTAGAGTGTGTCGTGGAAGAGTAAAGACTGGAAAGACAGATGATGCGTAAACAAATGTAATTGTTTTGAGAAAGATAAATATCATGGTTATGGTTGTTTACCATGGTTTGTTTATGGAAGTCGGTGTGTGTAGGTTCGCACAAAGGATCGTGAAGCACTTGTCTCGTTTGTGAATCTTTGAACTGAGGATTATCGACGTTGTGGAGCACTGAATGACGCACAGTGGTGGATAAGGGAGAGTTATTT
Organism: Harlomillsia oculata; assembly: GCA_019776145.1. Taxonomy (NCBI): domain Eukaryota; kingdom Metazoa; phylum Arthropoda; class Collembola; order Entomobryomorpha; family Oncopoduridae; genus Harlomillsia; species Harlomillsia oculata. Next base: position 27,194 of record JABASF010000399.1, on the reverse strand, counting down.
TTAAAAAAATAAATAGTAATGGAGTGCAACAATTAAAGAAAAGAACAAGGGAATGAAACATTGAGAAAATGTGTGTAAGAGTGAATGCACTTCCTGGAAAGCTTTCACTAAGTGAGGAGTGAGAGTACAGGAGAAAGGGTAGGGAACGAGAAAGTCTAATCGATCATGATGGAGCGACTATGAAGACTCAGAACGTGGTGCAAGTAAGCGCCGGCGTAGACGTCGAGTCGTCGTCCTCCCGGTTTCCTTTCTTAGCCCGGCGGTGCAGTTTTCTCCCTTGTCTTTCATTCCTGAATGTGTGTAGCCGAAATGTAGGAAAAAAGGTGTTTTTAGGAGGGAAATTCTTTCCTCCTTGCATCACACAGACACCGACACAAAATAATCTGTCTGCATTTTCCCCAATTCTTGTGTGTATGTGTCTGTGGGGTTGGAGTCTGGAGGAGAAGAACCACAGGATGGAGGGATGAAGAGATGAGCAGAAAGCTCTTTGCCTTTTCGATTGACGCAACAATCATGAATTCTATCTGGAGGATTTTCTTTTTTTTTTCTAAACACTTTGTCGATTTGAGAAGACTGAGTGCTCTTTTTCGCTGATGCAGGTTTGGAGGTTTGAGAGCTCATGAGAACTTCATGGTTGTGGCTAAAGTTCTTCTTGTTCAACCTAACCATTTCTCTGCCTGGGCTACATTCAAGCGTTTTTTTTGAAGCTACTACTACTACTAATGTTTAGCGTTACAATAAGACATATACTATTATGCTATTATATCATAGTAGTAGTCGCATTGATCCGTCCATCTGGAGCAAGTCGTTACTAGCGTTTGCTCCTCGTTCCGTAAGCACACTTTTACCAGTTGAAATGCACCAAGAGAGAGTTCCTTGGTGTTAGCGTTAGCTCTTCTCCAATCTCCACAGGCTCCCAAAACTCTGACTCAGAGTCTTACTAACTTGAGTATGAAACCAAAGCAAATGCTAACTTGCACTAATAGATCCTCAAACCTCTTCCCTTACAGCGTTTACAACTCGCAGCTGCCACCCAAATGTTATTTGTTCTCAATTTGAAGCCTTGCTTTCATTCATTTGAGTGCAAATGGATTTCCCTGTTCCTTTTGGGCCTTTCTCTCACTCTTTTTCGCAGTTCGCCTCACGTCTCTCATGCCATGGCACTACTTGAAAGTCGCAGAGTATAATCATATCGTCAAACTTGATGAGATGACACGACGCAATCTACTACTTAGAAAGAGTCCTCTGAATTTTAATTGCAATATACAGACAATTCTGTTCTTTTGATTCTGCAACTTCTTTTGTTCTCAGCGTGGCATTGTCTCACTCACTGACTCAGATATTTTTAGAGCTATATGCCTTCACGGTTTATAGTTATCTGTGTGCACAAATAACGAATTTGTTGTTTGACGCATGCATGCAAAGCATCAGAATATCTACTCGACGACACTCTAACCAATCTCCAATATTTGCCTATGTTGTATTCAAACACACGTTAAATAAATATTTGTAATTGCGTGTGTGTGTCACGAGACAACAACGGGGCACACACAGGAGGAGGAAGGTAAACCATTTCATTTTCTGTGTATACTTGTCCCATTATCATTTAGTATGCATATTCGATTACGTATTATTATTATGACGTGTACGTGTCTATACGTGCACATTTATACTACGTTGCTGTATCTATATATTATTTAGTGTGAGTTGTGAGTGTGGATGGGTAAAAAAGGACTGTGGTGTTTGGTGTTTTAGGTTGTGTGGTACTACTACTATTTATGCTATTAATAAGTCTAGAAAAATGTGCCTTTTTGAACGCTGCTGTCAAGGAAAATTATGATTTCGCATCTGGTGAATTAAGCACGCGTTCAAAATATATTTTCTTGCGTTTTGTCTGGAGAGAGTTTGCCAAGAAACATTTAAAGCTCTTTGAGCATTGTGGAGTTAATTACTGAAAGCGGGAAATGGTGTACGCTCTCAATTTCTAAACTAGCTGAGTAGTGAGTGCTGAGTAGTGTTGACGCTGTCGTCGCGTCGTCGTGTCTAACGAATTAGAACACGTATCAAAGCAGAGCACGTAGACGTCCACGTCTCTGGATTGCGATTGCACGAGGAGTAAAGGAGTAGTACGTTTAATTTTATTGAAATAAAACTATGGTCTGTCGGTGTCATTCGCAGAGAGTCAATCTCTCTTTGGAAGCAAGCAGCGAGGCACTTGGACTCAGTCAGTGGACTTTGCCGCAGTATACTAATGTAATGTGAGCTTGGGGATCTGTAGGACAAAGGAGGGCTGTTGGTGTGGCCTTATGTCTGTGGAGAAGTGAGTGAAGTAAGTGATGCCCAAAGCCTTGATCTCGTTAGGTGCACCTGGACCTCATCATTTGAGACGAGTTGACTAGACTCATGGCTCCATGTTACCTTTACCTTTGCTCCGCCGGAATAGGATCCCTCAACGACTGAACCACAGAATCAAAACCCGAAAGAATGTTGTCGTTGTTGCTGGTTGGGAGGAAAGACGGAGAAGAAACGATGCGATGCCGGGCACATGTGCCGCAATTTCCATGTAGCACCGCTGTAAGGCCGTAATATCATTCACAGGACTTATTCATAAAGTTACGGTGCTCCAATTGTTGTCTTGTGGAGGGCAGTGCCAAGTAAATTGGACTTCCTTCACGTTCATGTTGTACATAGTCCCTCTTGACTTGTATATTTGGTGGCAGAGACAAGGCTGAAAGCTTGAGTTTAGACCCAACATCCACGGGGGAATCCAAATGGAGAAGCTCTCATGAAGAAACGATTTTGCCGTCCAGGTGGACTGCACGCGCTGCGATGTATTACTATTCTTCCTTGGTTCCCTGCCTCCCAGTTCCGTTTGAGTCGTCGTGTAATCGGTGAAAGAGCCTCGGAGTTTGAGTTTGAGCCTTGCTCGTTGCTCACACACAGACACGACGGTTAAAATAGGGTTGAATGTTGCATAGCGAATTGAAATGTACTCTGTGAATATCTGATGCGTAACTACAACGTAACTGTACAGCGGAAGACTCGTGGTGGTTGACTACATAAGAGTGTCTCTTCCCATTTGCATTGCCATGTTTCACAGAGTTTGCGATTTCGGGAATTGGGATGTTCACAAGTTCAGGAGATTCATTTGGTTGTGAAGGCAGATTCACAAAAAGTGTGTCTCTTGATGTTCCTTGTCCCAACTGACTCAGTTGACGTGTCTTCGTCGTCATTGTCGCTGTCGTTGAGTTGGAGTTCAGAGTTGATACTAAATGCACGTTTCCCTTCATGTTCATCCACGAAAATACTGCGCTTTGCGGTGTGCTTTGAGAATGGCCAGTAATAATGTATCAAAGGTCTCTTGGAATACTGCCAATGTACGTAGTGTTAGCTCTTTGAATTTGATGAAAATCGCGAGAAAACTTGATGTCTGCAACTTATACTCGTACAGTTTGTGCACTCTGGAACTTGTATTCCTTTTCCATGCAGTTTGTCAGTGTCGGAGGAAATTGGATTTATCTTCACAAATGCTCACTATAAGAAATTGCACTGTTTTTAAGCTGAATCCTTTTGCTCATGCTGCACGTACCTATCACTATCAAAGAAATGTAAACATGTATACTTGTGTATGATGATGAGTCTATCATATCACCTCAAAGTTCTCTCATAACGTCCTTCTCTCTGCTTCTTTCTATACTAATACACCCAAGTGCAAGTGATTTCTCCGTTTGGTGACAGACACAGGTCGCTTTGCATCCTCGTCTCTCGTCTCCTCCTGTATTTCCATTCCTACTGGGGCTCGCTTCTTCACTCTCCCGACAATGAGTTGTGCAATGTTTGTGTCTTCGTCTGATCAAAAGCCCTTTTGTTTCCAGAGTTCTCGTAATTCAGTACAAATGAACGATTTAGTGTAGAGCTATTTGAAATTTTGAATTGCGGACTGCGTCCATTGAATGTTTCACCTCCTCCTGGTTTCCCTATAGTGTTGTTTGTGAAGTTGTTGTTTTGTGCCCTTGTAACGTCCTTTTGATGTGTCATCCAGACCGTTGATTCCCATTTGTCCTTTGCCTGAAGTGCCATAGGAGCTCTACTTGAAATGAGTATTGGGGAAAGCAAAAGACAAAAGCAATTTGAGTTATAGATGTTATATAGGTACGTAGCATTTGAAGGAAATGAAATGAAGATTGCTTATTATATTCCTTATATGTAGCTCACCGTGGCAAGCAGAGCGAAATATATTATAGTGCATGCTCTTTGTTTACTGCGTTCGTCTTCAAGAGTTATGTTTATGAGGGATAACGGTACATAGGCTATTTTCATTTGTAACCTATCGATCCTGACGACAGCTCCAACGACTATGACGATCCCTCTTAAATCCGAAAAGAGCACATAAAAATGAGACAAAATTCGGAGCTACCTTGTGGAGCTTCCAAAATCATTCAAGGTTCGCATATCGTATGTCTTTCCTGAGTCGCATGTCGGAGAAAGAGTGACTTTCCGAAAGCTCAACATGTCCTTGCAGTCACCACTAAGGTTTCATGTAGTCTTACAAAATATTACTATAGTATATACATAGTGTCACATGTCACATCCGGAGAAAAGTGCGTGGAGCATGTAAGATGTCAGGGAAATATAATACTATCTTGTAGCATAACCAGGTTGATAAGATATGTAGTAGTACAGAAGCTGGCAAATCTTGTGAATGCGACCGAAAAGGGAGTTTTTGGTAGTTGCGACGGTGACTCTTGTCATGCTTTGAGTCATGAGGCGAATCAGGAAGGTAGCCAAAGTGGAAGTGGAAGTGGAAGGAAACCACGAAACTGTTATAATGCCAATGTCGTGTGTGCATGGAGTGATTATGTCTCTGTTCGTCTGTCCTGGCGGAACAAGTGCTCAAGTCAAGGTGTGTCGGCCGAGTGTGTTTCCTTGAGACAGGTATTTCAACGAGGAATTGGTACAGGGAAAGGGAATTCGACAATGGTTTTTAATAAAGGAAGGACGAAGGAGGGCCGAGGGATTTTTGTGAGATTTGTGCCTCTTTTCTTGGAAGTACTTATGTGCATAATAAAATACTTTTTTATCCTCGTGCTGGAGTCGTAGTGACCATAATTTGGATTCCAGATCACATTTGGGGACAGCTGAGATTTGTGATTCTTTTCAAAGTTTCTCTATTGGACTGTAATGTAAGGCTGGAATGAAACTAACTGCTGCGCTGTATTTGCACGTGGACTTTTGCTATGGAAGCCATTAATAAAATTGTTGGGGTTTGGGAGCTGACATCTGGAATGTTGGACTATCTGGCGTTTCTGGCAAGAATTCGTTCAGGGAAAGCAAAAGGTTCCTGTTGTGGCCATTGAGGCATGAAGCGGTTGAGATTGCCACCGCTCTGGAACCGCACGGCACACGGCATCGTGGTCGCCGGAGAAGTAGACATTGTTTCGTTGAGTAGAGATTGAAGGTATTTTGACTCAAATGAGTTGAGTCGCTTGAGTGTGGTTGAGCAGGCGAAAGAAATCCGATAAGGAGAGATGCCGTTTGTCAAGACTCCACGACTCCACTCACTCTTGTATGTTGGGGACAGGAACGACAAACTTTTCTTCTGTTTTCCTCTTGAAAACTGCACTTCAATTCAGAATGTTGCAAGCCTCAAAAATTGAGTTCATATGGTGTACTACTGCCTTTATTGACTGGTTTTTACAGTCGCCAGTATCAGTTTCGGTTTGAGTCAGTGTTGTTTGCTGCTTTCTCCTTGGCACTACTTCTCCTTCAATTGTTGTTGCTGTTCCCTAGTTAGTACTTGGCTGGAGCTACTTGGAGTTGAGCGAGAAAAGTTGACCTTCTTCGTTATTGAGCTAGCGTCGGTCGACACGGGAGACTTGGGATATTGAATGTCGACGTCGTGGCACGGTTCCCCATTCTTTTGCGTTTCTCTGTGCTCAACTTTCTCCCATAATAACTTTGTTGCTCTGGATACGATTGGTTGTACGGTTTAGAGTTGTAGTAGGTGTTCAGGTGTATAACACTTTCAAATATGGACTGTCAGTGACGAGACGACGACGGGTACTTGGCTACGCGAGTGTTGGATCGAAGTCAGTTTGAACAAGTTGACTATTGGCTGGCATTGATCAAGCTTTTTATTTTGGCTCTGTCTGTTTTATCTAGATTGTGGACACTGGGTATTCTTTAACCCAATGGAAGGTCCGGCGTTAAACGGGATCGTTGCCGTTCCCCTGGAGAACGGTTTAAATGTGGTCAACGGGTCCGGAGAGGACAGTAATTCTGCGAGATCATCACCTAGTGTCGGAGTCGGTTCTGGATCCAACGGCGTGTCGGGCTACGAGAATAAACTCTTCGTTGGCGGCCTTAGCTGGCAAACAACGCCAGAAAAATTGCGAGACTACTTCTCGCAATTTGGAGTCGTAACGGATGTCCTAGTCATGAAGGATCCAATTACTCAGGTAAGAACGTGTCCAACTAACTTTTTTGCACATTTCGTTTTTCGTCGTTAATAACCTATTGATCCACGTTTTTCTCCTCCACTTATGATTTCTCACGTTGCCCTCATCTTTCGTTTTTCTTATATAGAAATATATATAATATAGTTACAGAGTTTGACTGTGTAGGACTTGAGTTACTTTTCTACATTTGAATTTAAAGGCGTGTACTACCGTAGCGTGCTACTCTGATACTCTACTACGTGCTAAAGATTTATTTGTACGATTATTTTGGTTGTAGTAGTCGTAAGGTAAGTCGTGCACATAACATAGTAGGACACTGAAGAAGAGTATACAGGATTTTGAAATGCAGTTCCAGTTTTGTGATTGAGTCGTACTGTGGTGATGGTGGAGATGTACTTAATACAGCTTGAAGGAAGATAAAGCACGGCTTTTTGATTAAATCCCTTTTCTGATATTTCGGAGAATAAATTATGGTAGTACGGAATGGTGCTGGTTCGTCCCAGCGCCCGCCCGGTTCCATGTTGGTGTCCCAATATAAATGTGTGGGGCTGAAAGTGTCCGTTTTGGTGTTTCCGGTGTTTTGTCCGCTCATTAGCGTGGGATGAAAATGTCATTTGTTATGCGTGTGTAGAGTGTGGGATTGGAAGGATCTGACTGACTGAGAGTGTTTTTTATTTGTTGACACAGCGGAGTCGAGGGTTTGGATTCATCACGTTTGGTGACCCAGGAACGGTGACTCGTGTGTTGGCAGTTCCGATGCACACCCTAGACGGGAAAAGAATTGATCCTAAGCATGCCACACCAAGATCCAAGTCCGGGTAAATTCACTCGTCTTCTTAACCCTTTCTTATGTTCATTCTTTCTCAATAGATTTATTACCGTCGTCTCGCGGCGAGAGAGGAGCAGCTCGTCGGCAAGGAAATAAAATGCCATTATCATCACCTCCGCTCGCTCCGTGTACAAAACATGCGTCAGTTTTTAGAACACAAACAGAAGAGTGTAGATGTGTGTATAGAATGTTGTGTTGGATCTTGGATACATGCCTTGTGTCTCCTTAATAAAGTAGCGATGTCTATGTGCAATTATTGATTATTTTTTTTCTCTTTTGTTTCCACAGGTCGAACAAAACTAAAAAGGTATTTGTGGGTGGTGTAAGTCAAGAAACCTCAGTGGATGAAGTCAAGTTGTACTTTTCTCAATTCGGAAAAGTAAGAAAATGCCATTTTCTCTATTTTCTCTCTTTGCATAAAGACTTGTGCGATCAAAGGCTTTATATTGTAAGAAAAGGATGTGATTGAAGTCGTTTCTGCATTTTCCTCATGTCTCCAAACTCCCATTCTCTCCATTTCGGAATGCTTCATCGTGTCTCAACCCATTGAGCGTCCCACATTATATGGGGGCCATACGAAACGTACTCAGCACACGTAGCACCACTACTGCACTCAAACTTAGATCCCGCCAACAACGGGAACGGAGCGGGAACGGTTCATATTTTGATTATGTTTCTTTGGACTTTTCGCTCGTACCGCAGAGCTCATTTTCATACTTTTTCGTCCATTTGCACACTTTGCAAGTACATCCATGTATTCTGAGTATTCTCGAAAGTTGAAGGAGACAGGGAGCGGAAGGGGAAGGAAGGGAAAGCAAAAGAAAGGAAAACTACGGAAACCTCGGTGAAATGGTGAAATGGTGAAATGCAGAGGCAATCGATGGTTCTCCTCTGTTCACATGTTCATATAGTTCTTGTTCTAGTCAACGAAACGTCCATTTGCCAAAAGTGCTTTCGGTCTCCCGCCTCACTTTTCTCAAACTGAAACTCTCTGGCCGCTAAATTGATCGAGCTTTTGCGTTTTGAGATACAATTTGTAAACAACGAGCAAATGAACCGTTTCTTTTGATACAGTCATCTTGAATGAGGGCATGGAAACAGATGGAATTGCTCAAGACACAAACAGCAGAGCCCCAAATATGGAAATGATAAAGAAGGAGGAGTGGAATTGTGGAAAGCGAAAGCACGGCTGTGACAGAAACAATTTCAATATATGACGACTTCCACTACCCCATGCCACATTACGCCTTCCTCTGACCCTGCTCTTCTCAAAAAAATTCTTAGGTTGTGTGTGTACTAGCCCGCCGCCGCCGCCGCCGCTGCCGCCGTGCCTCTTTTCCCTATTCCCTTTTCCTCCTTTTACTCTCCTCAGTGTCCTCAGCCTTGTCTCAGGCAGGATAAAGTCATTTATTTCGTTCCTTTGGGAGATATAAGCATGATAGCGCCGCATCAATAGTCACGTCTGTCGCTATTTCTTCCTACCTACTTTACGCTCCCGCTCTCCCTCCTCTTTCCACTTGTCAAAAAACGTCCGATACGTTGTTTTCTACAATCGCCAAGTCCTTCAAGAATTTTTCCTATTTCCTCTGTCATTGTTCCTCACCTCTCCATATAACCATATAAACCAGGGACCAGCGGGCAAAACGCAAATAAGTCCAATTCAAGTTTTATAAGTCCGTGTTGTGAGTCACCGTAACGTTGCATTGCTATAAACATGGGGCGTAGGTATTTCATCTCCATTCCAAAGTTTCATAGTTGACATGATGAGTCTGAGCTTAGGCCAAACACGAATGTTTGTGTGCATTCACGAACATAAAAAGTGTCTTGTGTGAACGGAGGAGTGTACACTACTTCAAAATAAGTCGCATTTGCTGACCTTGTGCATTTCTTTAAAGAGACACTATACTCTCTTGGCTGGAGTACTACTTGACATAATGTGTAGCGTGCTGAGAAAATGTAGAGTGTAAGGACGAGTGAGTGAAGGAATAGTACTTTATACTTGCTTGCTTCACCACGTTTGGTATAATATTTGGTTTGGGTTCCGGAGTGAAACTCAACTTTATAAGTTTACCTAAAAGATTCTCTCGTCTGGGTTTGAGACGTAAGTTGAAGTTGAAGTGTGGAGAAGAAGAAGACGAAGAAGATGGCAAAACTTAAAGGCAAAGACGAAGGGAAAAGCCTGGAGCAAATGCAAAGAGGCTCTTGATGGGATGTGATGAGTCTATGTCTCTTTCTGCCCCTGTCCATCTTGACTGTTGCCATTTATTTGTATGCCACGAACCATTCCATCACCATCCATCGTCTCTTCAAGTGGCACGGGGGAGATAGGACACGAGGGCACTACATCTTCTCTCTTTACACATGTACAGATGAGATACTTTTACTCTGATAAGGTTTTTGTATTCCACGGTGTTATAGTGAGTGCTAGGATCCTCAGTACGCTTTCAAGTTCCAACCCTGCGTCTCGGAAAAACATTCAAACACGCGGTCTTCTTTTATGTATTTACTTAACTGCGTGTTTTCCCCGAGTCTTCTGCTTTTGCTACAGTTGATATCCCGTAGTAGCAATTTGGGTTTTTGTGCTTGATTAAAAATAGGCTCGCATTTTAACTTCTCTGCCATTTTTTGTTGGATCCTCCGTTCCGTTGTGTTGTCCCTGCTTTTTAGAGAAGCATGGAAAAGGTCCGTGGGCTACGTGTAGGTATACTTGTGCAATGAGAATGATGACGACGGGATTCGAATTGATAGGGTCGAAATCAAATTCGTTTTGATGCGTTATTCGTACGCTACTCTGCACTTTTATTGTCGTAATAGTAATAATCCTTTTCTTATGGAAGTGGAGTACTTAATACTTAGCACTCCTACTACGACTTACTGTCCATTTCCCATAATACTGAATGAGTGAGCAAAGAAAATTGCTACAGCCATTTCTAATTTATAACGCGAATTACACCGTAGGGTAGTTTTGCCGGAGTTGAGTTCATGAGCGTCTAGTTGCAGATCACCAAGATGAGAATGTTAGGAGCACGACAGGGAAGGAATGGATGTCTAATATTCTCGTTAGTTGTCAGTATATAAATGAGTTATTTCATAATGCTTAACGAACGCAAATTGAGACTACCGAGAAAGCTGGAGGAGAGAGGACCCAATTAAAATTCATTCGAATGAGGTTAAAGCGTCATGGCATGGCAAGTGAAGCAGCGTGAGCGAGTGCGGTTCCTTCAACTACTCCAAGTTCCTTTTTCATGTACACTTGTCCTTGTTCTCCTCCTTTGTCCTCAAAGTATATACAACTCATAATGAAGGCACATTTTACGAATAAAGTTGCTAATCTACAACTCTAAACTTGGTAAATGACCATGCCATGAAAACCAAATGGGTCGAATTATTGTTCAACTTTTCTTCTTGTTCAATCTCATCCTGGCTGCTACAGGCGGAGTCAAAAAGCCTTTGATCCGAGTTTCCCTTTGCGGAGAGTCACAGAAACCGTCTTGTTCACGCTTCCACGTGTGAATAACCCACAACCAACGGACTATATGACTATGACATTTGCTAACCTTATTATATCATTATTCTTGTCCAGGTTGAAGAAGCAGTCATGCTGATGGATCAGCAAACAAAACGTCACCGGGGCTTTGGATTCGTTACGTTTGATAGCGAAGATGTGGTTGATCGAATTTGCGAAATTCATTTTCACACTGTCAAAGGGAAGAAGGTAAACTCAATTTGAGTCATTATTTCATTATATTACCAACTAATATTTGTTTATGTCATCAACCGCGAATATTCCGTGTTTTTGACACTTTCTGTCTGTCTCTGCTCTCCTGTTACTTTCCAGTTTGCACATTAAATTGTGTTTTTTTAAATTTCAAATTCTGTGTTCTGTAGGTTGAGTGCAAGAAAGCACAACCCAAAGAAACTGTGGCTAGTTTGAATCTCTTGGCCAAACGAATGGTTCTTCCAATCTCCGCAGCTTCGTCTTTAGCTCAAGGTAAAAAAAAATACAATTTCTACATTTTTTTAATATTCTTCGCGTGATTTTGAGTATAGGTTATCATATCAGTTATCAGAGTTTAATGCAGTTCGCTGCGACTGCATAATAAATAGCAGGAAAAATATATTTGAGATGCGACTTTGTATTACTTCCACTACAACAAAAAAAGGCATCATGCTTTTTTGTACATTTTATATTAACAATGTTCTCGACAAAATAGAGATTTTTTCCAACTGGCTCTTTCATGCATATTTGGGAGTAACTTTTGTTATTTTTTTTGTAGTAGTGGTCCTAATATTTTTGTATTATAGTCGTAAGTACTTGAATTACATTGGGCTTTTACATGCACTTTTTGTTTCATCAACTTGTTTTGTGTCACTTTGTTGTGTCATTTGACGAGGGTTTTCAAATTGTTAATGGAAGTGTTTGAGCAAAAAAGAAAGAAAGTCTATAGTAATTTTTTGACAGCGCATCCATCACATTAAAGTAAAGATTCTTGTTTGAATTTCCGTGTGTGTGGGGTCGGTGCGTGTGTTGAACAATGTAATTGTAGGTACTGACTAGATGGGGGGGGGAGTACAATTAAATTATTTTGTGTAATTTCTTCAGTAATGAAGTGAAGTAATGTAATTTTATGTAATTCTATTGGTACAATTTGCTGCCTGCATGCTGAGCATTTAATATTTGTTGACATTTTTAGCTTCATTGGGAGGAGTTGCAATGCCCCCTGCGGTTGCAGCAGCTGCGGCTGCAAGTTATACCAAATTGTTAGGGGCAGGTATTAATTACCCTTCTCTGGGCAGCTACAGGTATTCGCCTTATCCATTGCCGCCGAGTTTGGTAAGTTAACCCTCTACTTTGTTGTGTATTACTCTCTTTTACTCATTATGTAATAATTACTACTTTTTCGGAACTTTGAACCGTCTTATATATACAAAACTATCAATTGATGTTGATGCGTAATTGTACTATATATTTATAACGTAGGATTCAGAATTATATACATATAGTTGATCTTTGTCGTGCCGTGCGTGTTCTCTTCTAGTTCTCTCGCTCTTTTCTCACGTGCACTCATTATGCAAACATGCACTAATAGCCTAGCTAATTAACTACTAAATTTGGAACTCTTTTTATACTTCTTGTAGGCGTTGTTTGTTGAGTGGTTTGCAAAGTTGAGTGTAAACAACACACTTTATATACTATATACTGTATATTACCTATATATAATTGCCGATTGAAATGTTGAGTCGTAGATTTTTACTATATATAACAGTTTTTGAAGTTGACTTCGTAATTAAAAGTACTGTTCATTTTTTTTAGTGTGGAGGTTGAGTTTGGAGAGAACTTTAAAGGAATGATAATTGGATGAAGATGAGAAATGATTTTAATTAGCCATTAAGGAATTATAGGCAGTTATATAGTTTGTAGCACAGCCACGAAATGGATAGTGAAAGTGAATGATGGAGAATTGTGGAGGAAATGAAGAGAAATGAGGATTTTATAGATCCCGATTATAGATTTTACGAGTTACGAGGACATTTTAGGGTAGGATGGGTTAGTGAGATAGGACGTGTGGTACTGGAATTTTGGGTTTTGGTCAAATTCGAACTCAGTTTTTAATGGAATTTATGACTATGATTGAGAATATTAGTTTTGTTTTTTTTTGTTTCGTTTCAGAATGCTGCTAATGCAAGCGCGATCCAAAGTCTTTCAACGAGTCCTGCGTATGGGGCGACTTACACTCTTCCATCGTCTGTAGACGTCTCAGGGTTGCAAAATCTTGATTGGTCGAGTGTCTACAATGCGTACGTTTAAGCGGAGACAGCAGTTCACCACCTTCCATTTCCATGGACAAATGTTACGTTTTCAAACTTCGTTCACACTCACTACCGGAATATACATGATTTCGGGAGTTTCTTCATCGTCTGGCGGTAACTGACTTACAACCGTTGATTTCTCTATTGTTACCATTAATATGGTTTTGGGAACGGTATTAGTATTTTGTGTTGTTCAAAAGCAGTATTTCCACGCAGATCGGATACCTTCTGATACTGTGGCTTGACTCTAGTATTAAGTTGGACTCGTACGGATAGAGTCGATATTCATTAATTACTGATATACAATAGTATTGTATTCATGACTCATTGTTTTTCTTTGTTTTTTGTTGTACATGTTTTTTGCCTTTTGCCACTATTTGTACGATGATTTATATTACTATTGTAGTTCTATACATTAATATTCACAACATGATAAATTTGTCGACGTGTCGTATCTCGTATCGTATTTACGTGCAACAGGCAGTATTTATATTTGTGCAATGTATCATAATAATATTATAGTAAACCTTACAAAATTCATTGTACGACTTCGTTTCTGAGGAGCATTTCTTGCTCTCTTTTGTTCATTGATATTAACATTTTGCATTTCAAACGTGTTTCCAGGTTGAGATGCAAAAGGAATCTAATTTTTCTTGACTGGAATTCGCAAATAATCGTTCGAAATCTCAATCTGACGTCGTTGTAAAAACGTTCAAGCGACAGATCTAAAAGAAATGAAAGTAAATTGAATTGCATTTTTTTCTTGCGATAAATTTATAAAGGAAGGGGTAGTAACATTGTACGTGTAGAGATCTGACAGATCTGAGGAAGAGTGAAGAGTGTGTTTGTGTCGTTGTCGTATCGTATATGATTAGTAGGTAGGAAATTGTTGTATAAAATTTGTTTAGTTGATGTATGACGACGACTAATACATGAGACAGCAGGACAGTGTACTTAAAAGGGGTCGTATTATATTTGAAGCCCCACTTTCCAATTTCGACAATATTTAGCCGAGACTGAATTTACAGCAGTACCAAGTTAAGTAATATTTAAAAAGTGGAAGGCGAAGGCAGCGAAGTTCGGTTCACAAGAAAATATTTCGTCTATTGCATTTTGAGCACTTGAACAGTCGTCTCGATTGTAGGACATTTTCTGGATGAGGTGCATCATCTTCCATTCAATATCAGCGTCTTTGTACACGCAACAGTAAACAGCCACAGGGTCTGAGCCTGAAGGACGTAGGTTCTCTCAATATTTCATTTCATACTTTGCAATTTCAAAACAGTTTTGGGAATGCTTTTGACTTTTTTGAAATGTCAAAATTATGGGTTAAAAATCATTTATTGTATAGCTGAAGGCCCAATGTCATTAATGCAAATTGAGCTGCAGCTCATATTTCCACTATCAGTTTCTTTTCTTTCATAAGCATTTCATTTTTTTCGCTTTTTTCCCCAAAGTACTATAAATTCGACATTTTGTATTTTTGACGTAATCCGAAAAACAAGTCTAGTAGAATCTTCATTTGTCCTTCAGCACTCAGAGTTGAGAATTCATAATCATTACACCCGCATCACAACAAAAAAACCAAATACATATGTTTGAACAATTACACTACAAACTATAATAGAAATTTTGAAATTACACATATCGTACGTCATCTGAAATGTATCAATGCCGAGGGGAAAATGATAGCTACAGTAATCTAATTATACACACACAAATCAGTATTTGTTTTACCTTCGTTACCACATTCGCGAAGACTCGTTTGTTTTTTTGTTTGGTGAGGTGGAATTAATAATTTAGGTAGTTTTGAGATTTATTTATTGTAGCGTTTTATATAGTCACGTATAGTATATGGACGAAATCAAACGACTTTTTTTTGTGATACTCGTATACCAAAATTGATAAGTAATTTATAATTTACATTGCAGAGGCTGTTAAGTTTAAGTAGTTTACTACTTTCGTTTTTATTTTTGAAATCAATTTGTGAATCGTGGAAGAGCGACTGACTTGAGACATTACGAGGATCAGTGCAGTCAAGTGCATTTAGACGAATGCTTACAAGTGAACCGACATCAATACAATTTAATGTGAAAGAGAAATCCCAGTATTACTAAATTATACTATTAAACCAGGCTACGGGGGGAACCTTCACAAAAGGACTATTCAAAGTGTCTTTACCGTTATTGTTAGTTATTAATGATACTATACACGCCACATTTTTTTAGGTGGTGTAATTATTATGAAGTATATTAATTAGAAGGCAACATTTGATCTCAGAGATCTCTGGAAGTTCTCCAGTTACCATTTTAAAAAAAACAATTTGTTGTGTGAGAATTTACAATACAATACAAGCATAATTCCGACTGCTATTTTTTTGAGGCAGCAGCGGGTCAACAAGATCAATGGATTATTATTATTATTGTTATTAATTTTAGATATCCGTAGAGAGAATTGCGCGTGAATGTTCTTTTTTTGTGGTGTACCTATTAAATGTACTCACTTGTATTTAATGAGTTGTGCAGTTCGTTTGACCACGGCGTACATTTTCAATCAAATGAAATCAGATTTCATTTTTTTTTGTCTCATCAGCTGAAAGACATTAGACTTTTTTTTACATTTATCATGAGTTTGTTTTTCAGAGAACAAGGATTGAATAATGACTAAATACCTCCATTAAAATTTTCAAATCTAACTATAAATCCTATTACAGTGTGTAGCGTACAATATGCAAATGCCTGACGAGTTGAAATTATACCGCATTTGCAGTATTATATATTAATTCGCAATTCAAGTTTTTAATTCAAATTTACAAATCTCAGATAAAAAAAAGATTGAACATTTCACTTTGTCAATTGTCTTCAAAAAAAATCGTTACATCTTAATCATTATCTAGCAATGCAAAGTATATACATTATACCTAATATATTAACGATATTTACAGTGAACAAAAACGACATTGATCAATCAAACTTGTGTAAGAACGGATTGATGTTTCTGATTCCTTTCCTATATATATACAAGTATAACGCAATGTTTCCTATAAAAAGTAAATTTAATTATATTGATTCTTTCTGGCGTATCTGTAATAATTCCGGAGGGTATTCCACAATTTTTTAGTTCGTTATGAAAGAAACTTTTTTCTTTCCCACTAATGAAACGAAGGAATGACAGCAATAATCTCATACCAATAAATTTTAACGAAAAACATACCTGTTACAATAAAAAAAAGTACCATTTATATTTATACTCTGCGCATCAACTATGCAACATCGTAATAATATTAATTATAGTAGTAATATAATCACTATAAGTACATTGAATTTGCACTATATTTACCAGTCACTATATATATATGAGACACAACCAAGATACAACTTATATACTTACCATTTCGAACATCAAAACTTTACCTTCCGCAAAAATGAAGTACCCGGAACCCAGTAGTACCGTTTGATTACTAATGAAAGTATTATTAACAGTAATTAATAATTAGTAACTAACAACAATTTCCGTGGAGCTGCTATATTAAGAATTTCCTATATAGTCGTTTTCTATGCATCGAAAATTCCTATTTACTAGTACTTACTGTAATTATTAGTTTTGGTAGTTTTGAATGGGCAAGAGAATTCCGAATCCCTGAATTTCTGGACCGTTGTCGATTGAACCGTCATTTTCAATTGAAATTCGTTGAGTTTTGAGTCATTTACACCTTGATTATACAACGCTGGTATAAAACTGATTGAGAGTCTTTGATCAACGATTTTCATGTTGGTTGTACATACTATAATTGATTTACATCGTTTTTATAGTAGCAGACTATAGAATGAATGTCGCATGGACGGAAAATCGTTTAATGTGTTTAATGTACATTTGGGATGACGGAAAACGGGTTTGTAAAATATAGTTAGCTTTGTCATCGGCGACATGACGTTAATTGCCCCGTTTCTTGCATTGTGAAAATTATGACTTGGAGATTTCAAGTATTCAAGTCTGAAACATGTAGCTGAACAGTAATAATGCGGAGAAAGCATTGTCTATAGGTCTATAGGCAGTAGTATGGCGTCTAAGCGTAATTAAATTAGCAATATTAGCAGGTAAGTCTGCGAGTGTAGGTAGCTGACGTAGTGAAAGTGCAAGTGAAAGTGGAAGGATTCTCCTTGTACATTAATAAATATATTTACTGTGGATTTACTATAGAAGATTCTCATATATCGACTTTGGTCTCCGGCGTGTGGGGCGAAAGGAGAATCGTATATTTAGAGTGACTACTGGAACAAAGTCGTTGTTGTGACACGCACTCGGCGTCGTCGTCGTCACGCAATTGACCGACTCTCACCACGGCTTCCTATGCAAAATATAGCAATCCTTGATCTGAAGTTTTGTAGGCAATAATACAAAAAATGCAAAATCTCTCGTGACTTTAGTGATCATGATAAAAGTATTGTCTTATATATAGTTAATTAGTTGTGACTACTAATATAATAATGATTCGTCGTTTGAAATTAAGTAGGTATTGAGTGAGTATTAAATGCAAAAATGCAGTATGAGACATGATCTTCTCTAGGGTTCCGAAAGGGTTCTATATAAACGTAAAACAAACCTTGACAAAACTTGATAGTGACACACATTTCGAATCTAAAATCCAAATATGATACAAAACTGGTTATTTTTCTTCTTCCCACTTTTCATTTTTGGAATAATCGGTCGGAATTCCATTGTAAATAATGTGATTGCGACAGATTTTTGTGGTCTTCAACAAATCGCACTGCAATGAATACAGAAATTTCTACTTAAATTCTGCATCTTTCTGCGATTCCTCCATTTCCCTCTGGTATCATTTGTATTGTATACACTTTTGAGTGTATGAAAGACTAGTAGAGTTTCATTTGTTTGCGAAAAACACAAGGAGAACAAAAGTTATGCAGTTTGTATAACAGTAATTAGTTAATCGTTAATTAGTTACTAATAATGATCGTTTCTTCGCCCAAAACAAGAAGGGAGCCCAAAAGTCAACAAGTCCATCTGGTAAACTTTAAGACTCGGAATATTGATTAATGATGATTTTCCGAGTAGGAAAATGATGACAGGGTTCGGAATTGATTGGAAGGATGCTTGATTTTGGGATTTTTGTGGGATCTCTGTGAGTGTCGGCGTCTTGGAAAGTTGACAAAATGACAATAGGTCGACTTTTGGGTCATCCTTTCTTCAATACATTGTCACCATCGGTCTTCTCTCTTGTTGATATCTTGATATTTGAAACAAATGAATAACAAAACAAAAAATGTGTAGTTTAGTATTCTATATTGGTCACAGTAACATTTTGGATCTGTAGCAGTAAAAACTTATTGTTTATTTTGTGGACGTACTTTGTAGGTTTTGGTGTAGTTGTGTAATATTTATGTGTATGTACAATTAATTTGGTAATTTACTATATTAGTATAACGTAATTAACAAAAAAACTGTAGGATGAAAAGTAGTATTATTCAAAATTTTTGCTGGAGCCGTAGTTAATGGTGACCTTGTACAAAAAATATCTAAAAGAAACAACAAAGTACTACTTACTTGAATTTATTATGATTTATACTTATTGGTTTCTCCTTTGATTGGAAATTTTTTTTTCCTTTTTCTTTTTTTAAAAGTGAATTTCTATCTCTTTCTCCCGTTCTCTCTTTAATACGTCATTCATGATTACAAAAAGTTATATTATATTAAAAATGAAAGAAATTTGACGCGTCTACTTATAAATATGGTTTGAGTAGTACTTGATTTAGCTTATTTAAAGTAGATTATTTATAACTTTGTAGTATGTAGTATGAATTCATATGAATTTATATTCCTCTCTGTACTTGTTAAAAGCATTTAATGAGCATTTATTAAACTTTTTTTGTTTGGGTTGGTCATGAAAACATTTTTCTTCTCTCTGTGGGTCGTCTTGTAGTATTTGAAGTTGCGTACGATTTATTACATTTATTTAATTATTAGTTTTCTTTGTAGTACTGCAAGTTCCGGAGGAAAGAAACGCGCTCAGTGTTGTTATTATTGTTTGTTTTTTTTTTCAAATATAATTTTTCATAAAATTTATTGAACCCTTATGATTTATGAAAATGATGATACTTTGTTTGTTTCGTTCCTGGAACGTGTGTTGAATTAGTATTTTTGGTAGAGAAAACGAATTTTTTGAATTAATCACTTATAAAAAAAACGAAGATCCAGTAGTTTAATTACTAGTTTGTTTATTAGTTTAAAAACTTTATAGTAACCATTGTTGTATTGTGTGGAATTTATACATGTGGCTCGAAAAAAAAATAATTGACACTTTTAATTCTCTATATGAATTATTCAATGACGTATGTATGGTAAATTTACCTTGTTGTCTCTATACTCGTACAACTCGTACTCTAGTAGACAAAAGTTGTGTTGAGTAGCTTTGTAATTTGTAGTGATTTTTCTCATTGTGTGAATTTTTCTTGCTTTTTTGTAGTTGTATTTGGGAATGAGATGAGAAACAAAAAATAATACCGTGTTACTATATATGTTTACTATCTATGTTTGACTTGAATTTGCATGCACAAGATATTTTTTTACATTTTCCTATATCATCACAACCAAACAGACAAAAAATTGATGCAGAAAAAGCCTCTTAAGAAAGTTTTTTAATCCGTCTTTTTCAACTTTTTGTTTGTGTCCTACGTATGACGTACACACACACAATTTGTGTAGCAATTAGTCAGTTTAGTTGTTATTAGACGCAGATTTTCTCACCTTGCAAAAAATAGTAGTGGGATCTCTAAATTATTATTAATTATAGGTCATGGGTCCTTTTTTCGGATTAATTTTCCTCAACTTGTAGAAAATTGTATATTGTAAATTGTAGCTAGTTTCATCTCTCGGAAGTCTCACATTCTCCTCGCTTTTTCCTTCATCCAAATCCGTCGCTGGAGACCTTTTCATTTGGAGTTCTCCTGGAACTTACTCTATTTACAGGATTGCATAACAAAACAAAACGCCTCTTTAACACAATCTCAAGTCTCAAGTGACTCAAGTTGTTTAGTACTTTTAATTATTTTTTTTTTAGAAAATGGTGAATTTTGCAATAATGAAAAAGCAATGCCAAAGATGAGTATAGAAGTTAATTAAATTTTTAAACCACGTGTTCCGTTTTATTCCGTAAATGTGATCTGAGCAGGAAGATGAATAGTCAAGTACCAGCAAAAAGCGAGTACGCATTATATACATTTAAAGTAAAATTATTACAATAACAATATTATTTTTTTGCGTTTTACAAAAAAAAACACAAAAGTACTATATATTCTGTGATTATTAGTAATATTTTGTAGGGTAACTTTTGAATCCAAGGAAAAAAGCAAAACTTTACCAAACGTTTGACCAGGATTTTACTCATTCAAGTAAATTCGACTCACATTATAAAATCTTGTGGGATGTAATTAATAAGTATAGAGATATCCGTTTTTGACGGAGTTTTGTGGTAACTATGCGTTGCACACCTAATTTTATACAAGGCTCTTTGGCAGAACACAGATTTATTTTCCATGACATTCCACAAAAATCATAAAAATTTGACTGCAATATACCATTTCGTAGCATATCATATATACTATTCAATCTCGTTTTTCAATTGGATCCCAGCAGTTAAAATGTTTTTGGATCGTTAATTTTTAATTATCCCTCAAATTCCTAAGCATTACACAATAGATTAGTAATATTTATATAAAGGCGTCTTCTCACATGTGTCATATAAAGTAAATTGTAAGTAATAGTGTATGTGGACAAGAATACAATTTTGTCATTTTTCTGACTCCCGCTTTCATCTTTGAAAGACAGACATTTTTTTTACATTTTATGCTTTCTTTTTTAATTTTTGTGATGCATAATGAACCTCATATTGTTTTTTTTACTTCTCTTGACCACAACACACCATTCAAGATTACATGTTTTTTCTGGACAACCACCGCACACTTTCCTCACTTTTTGACTTATGCGAAGAAAAATGT
Organism: Harlomillsia oculata; assembly: GCA_019776145.1. Classification (NCBI taxonomy): domain Eukaryota; kingdom Metazoa; phylum Arthropoda; class Collembola; order Entomobryomorpha; family Oncopoduridae; genus Harlomillsia; species Harlomillsia oculata. The sequence continues at coordinate 6,081 of JABASF010000399.1, read as the reverse complement.
ATTAAATTGGTTTATGAGTTTGAACATTATACAAAACTATTAGGAGGTTTTGTTTTTGACAACGACACTCTCTCATCACAGTAATTGGCTACTACCAAAACTCAAATTGTATACTGTGTAATGTACATCCATCAGAGGATGTGTCACTAGAAAAACTACAATGCACACAATTTTATTTTGTCATTACATCAAATTTACAAAGCCGCAAGGATCTATAAAAAAAGTGTCACTCAGAGTCATGGAAACCATTGAGAATGGGTATTGAGGCGTGAAGGGAGGAGGAGCATTTTTATATATGTGGAAGGTCTCCAGAGAATGGAAATGGAACAACCGAACAACCTTTGTTTCAGTTAAAAAATACAGAAGAAATGGAATTTTTCATTGACGTTCATATTTTATAATTGACAATATTTGGAGCTCCTTCAGAGAACTTTCATTGTTGGTTTGTTGGAGGAAATGAGAGGGACGGTGTCTTTGGGAATGAGCCCTTTTCCTCCAGCAGCCAGGCGGTCGATGTGTGTTTCCAGCTCTTGAATTCGCTTGTCCTTCACCGCAATCATGAGCTGGAGGCGATCCACTTCAAAGCATTTTCGCATATATGCTCGACGATACTGTAATCAACATTTTGGTACATGAAATCATCATCATTTTCACAACAAAACCGATCATGATTTTCATAATGGAAGAATACAACTTGAAGAACTTGGATTTTGGATGAATCTGGATTAAATGGTTAAAGGAGGAGAGTTGAACGAGAGTTTATCTAAATGTGTGGAGAGCTCACATCATCAAAGGTATTCAGTTCATTATCCTCCTTATCACTTTTCACTTCCGGTGCCCCTGCTCCCGACTTGAAAGGCGGGGACGCGGGTGTCGTGCTCACAGCAAGGTTCGGAGCTGAGCCCGTCGTGCTTTGAAGTTGCGACACAATGGCCGCAACCTTCTTTTGCTGAGCTTGGTTCATTCTTGTTTTCTCCCATTTCTCCTTCGTATCCTTTTCTCGAGCCTAAAAAAGAGTTATCAAAATGAAACAAATTTGAATGAACATCCCATGTCATTTATGATAATGGTCCCATAATGTGCCTTCTCCTTTCTCAATCTACTTTTATATTCACTTTATATATTCCCTGCTTTTATAGAAATAAAATGCAATCGTTTGGGATCAACTCCTTTCACTCAGCTCAGCTCTCACTTCATCTTTTCATATTTGGTTCACAATTTCACAAACAGACGAGCATCGTTATCTTTTGCTATTAAAAGCCTTATTACATTCAATCATGCAATTTATCAGACTATGTCTCATATATCTCATATATCTCATAAATTGAATCATAAAATGTTTGAATTCATTGTATCCGCATTTGATTTAGTAAGTTAATAGCAATTTTCAGTTAGTAATGCGAGCGCATGCACAAGTTATTGCAAAACGATAGTATATTTTGAGACTTCACATTGAAAAAAGGCAAAAACAACGGATTGCGTAATAAATCGCAAATTGAAATCCTGCATGCAAAGACAAGTATGTCAAAAAGGTTGACTAATGCAAAAAATGGAAGCAAAATTACCTACTCGACTTTTTTTTTAAATAGTTCAAAATGAATTAGAACAAGCGTACACGAATGAGAGAGATAACAGAGAAAGTTGTTCAAAATTTTTTGAAAGCTACTCAAAAAAATACCAAATCGTATTTGTTGGCCTCAAACTGCAACTGTTGAATGAGCTGGACGATTTTGGACTGTTTCGGATTCGGACTAGGACTGTCGGAAATGTCTGGTGGAGGAGATGGGGGTGCTACGGTTCCAAGACTCAAATCCGTGTGGACTCCAGAGTCGTAGCCATCGGTCATCATGTCCCGAAAATGTTTGTCCACTTCCTCATCATCCACTTCGTCATCAAAACTTAGACTCTCACTGTCATCGCTCCGGCCCGCTATTTCGTCGTATTCATCATCCTGTATAGAGCCAAAATGCATGCACTACAGAAAAAGAGGCATGCAAACACAAAAGAAGGCAAAAGTGTCCGTTTTTAGTTAATTGGAAAAGTATTTTGAAGTTCCACATGCTTCATGCAACAATTAGAAAAAATCTGGAACTTCATTTTTATAGCTTCGGCATTGTGCTTTAAACATGCATTGCAGTACAAAAGTCAGTTAGTGAATATTAAGTGTGTAAGCAAGGACACACGTAAGGAATTTTAGAAATGTCCTCATTATTAGCATTTTTTGAAGCATCCACGCACTTGGCACGTTTTTTTTAATTCTGCCCATTTCTTGGAGGATGTGACTTTAAATCCGTAAATGTCGGTGCTAATTTCTTGAAAATGTGAAATATATAAATGAGTACCTCCATGGTTCTATAGTCAGGCACAGTTTCCTGAGACAAAAAGACAAACTTTTTCTCGTTGTTTCGGTCGGTGGTGGCTGCCGTGATTTCATTTTCTTTGAAATGGATTGGTTTTTGGGTCTTAATCAAAACTCCTAATAAAAACAATAAGAATTTAATTAATTTTGCTAAAAATTCGAAAGCAGGGATTCAAGATTTTAAAAAATAAAATGATAATCCTGATTAGAACCTACCAGTTTTGAGTGAAATGAGAAGAGGTGATCGGTTCTGTCCAGTGGCCCATTCTTGTGCGGTGAGAGCGGGTGACGGTGCAAGAGTTTCTGGAAAAATGTCCTCTTGAAATTGATCACTCTGAGAAAAATCATATCAAATGTCAAGTCATTTATTTTTCTATGTGAAGCACTAAACCGAAAATAAAAAGAGACCTTTCTTGGGACGATCATGGAAATAGGCTCGCAAAGACCTTTGATTGCATGGAGTTTGTAGAAACGAGACACTTCACATCGCAAAACTTCACATCCTCTCTTCGGCATCCAGCCCAATCCTCTCTAAAAATTGTAATTTGTAAGGGAATGCAATAAATTTGGATTGACTTAGGAACACGACGTCAAAGGTGACATGAACACGGAATAGTCTAAAATTGATATATACCTGAGGAAAGCCGGAGAGGAACTGATTAAGGTAATGAGCCCATGGGGCAGTATCCGCCATTTCATAATAGCGAATGTTGCCATCTCCTTTGCCGGCCAAATACAAAAGTCTCGTGTCGTGATCATAGTAGGGGAACAAAACTCCGGAAGAAGAGTCGATGACTTCCAATGTCAAAGGCTTGCTCAAATCTCTTTCGTTCCACACAGCATATTGTCGATCCGAGTAGCGAGCAAAGCCCGTCGTGAACAGTCGTCCCGTGTCTCCAAGGTAGACGACTTTGCTTGCCTTCGTCCCCGCATGGCACAAGCCCTCCTGTCAAGTCATCCAATACATCCAATCATAATGAATTACATTCATAAAGATCATCCATCTTTCAGTATAAAATTGGAATTGATTAATTAATCATTAGTCCTAGAACTAAAGAGCGCAACACTCACATTGAGCACACGTCCACTTCTTGGTTCCATGATTCGAAGTTTCTTGTCCTTGCATGTGCTGGCCAAAAGGGATCCGTCCCTGTTGAAGGATATGCTGTAAATTATGTCTGGATGACAGTCGATCGTGTTTATCACTTCTCCTTTCGCTACGTTCCATATGTAAATCTGCAAACCATCATAGTTCATAGTAGATAATGATATGCGGATTTCTCAAGAAGCCGGAATGGATTCTCAAATTGCAATTGTCCGTGGGAATTTGGGAATGTTACCAGGTAGTCGAAACCGACAGAGGCGAGTACGTTTTCCGCAGTGGGATGCCATTCAATGAAACCCACTCTCCTCTTGTGTCCGGTGAGTTGGACGAGCCAGTCCGTGAGATTGGAAGTGAGACCACCGTCAGGGATGTACCACACTTTGACAGTTGCATCGTCCGAGCTCGACGCTATGATGTTGTCATTGAAAGGATTCCATTTCACATCCAGCACGGCTCCCGAATGACCTGTCGCTTTGTAAGTGTTGTGGTGTTCGATTCGACCAACCTGTTCAATTTAATCATCATTACACTTAACGTTACCTTACAATTTAATAATACACCTATCAACTTTATGTCTATTTGGATATCAAAACTCAATTTTCCCTCACGCTATCACGTTTTTTTTCATGACAAAAGGAAATGAAATTTGCCAGAAAGGCGCATTCATCAAAATTATACATTTTGCAGCTTTTTGCAGCTTCAGCTTCTCACTTTGAAACTCTCTGCGTGTTTCTTTCCTGACGAGAGGAGCGGAGAGAATGCTGAGCAGGAGCTGAGAATTCACACGCGTCAACAACTTACAACTCCATCACTATTATTTCCACTCGTACAAAAATGACATTTTACACATGTAAACCATACACTTTATCAACATTGAAATCCTGTGTAACTTTGTCATTACAATGGAAGTCAAGTTAACTTGTCTGTGTGAATCATCACTTTCATCACTTTTACTTCCTATTTTCCTATCCACACAAAAGTAAGCAGACTTTGTATTCCTCTTGTCTTTGTCTCCTCCTATATGGCTATATATGGCTATATATGGCCTATACTTAACTGTCTTCAGAATTATTGTTTTATGAATTTTTGTAATTTGTGTGTTTTTTTAAAGTTACCTTTTCCAATGGTAAAATTAGGAATGATCCACCGCCAGCTACTTCCGTCACGATAGCCAGAAACTTGGGGTTCACGGCACAAAAGCTGCAGTCATGAGCATTTTTGGTGATTTTAATGTTGTCGTAACACAATTCCTTGCGCACAGGTTGACCAAACACATGACGAAATTTCGAGGTACGAACCCCACGAAACCCCAACTATATGATACATTTTGATACAAAAAAATGAATTATCAAGTTTGAACACAATTTTTGCATTTATTTTTCCAAAATAAGGTATTAAACATGATAACTGATTGATGAAACAATAACTCAACATCAAAACGAAGCCAAAAATACTGTAAAATCATATTCAATTAATTAATAAATGGCAAAACAAAGGTTTTCGTGCAAGGTGTAAGGTACGTAAGGTTCCATGTAGGTTCTTGAGACTCTCAAGTACAGTGGCGTATACATTTGAATACTTTTCTAAAATGTGAGGAATTGTGCCTTTTTTTAAAATGTGCAGATACAGAGAGAGATTTAAGGTGTTCGTACCTGCTGAGGACTCAAGTCCATACTTTCTGTGTCTCTCTAGAAACTTTTAATAATGTCTGGCTAGTGCTTCGGATTTAAGTTGTGAACTCAAAAGGAGGAACAAAAATGGAGGAGGACGACGACCAAAGTCCGAATTCAAAATAAATAAGAATATGATTTTGGATTTTGGATTTTGCTTGTCTCAAGAATCCTTTATTGGAAATTTGGAAACCTCTCTGCGAGCGAAGCCCTTTTCAGCCACACTGTAAACAACCAAGCAATAAAAAAGCACATTCATCAAAAACAAAAACATAATCATAATAAGTACTATAAATTATAACAAAAGCGTAATTAATTAATTGAGAATGCAGTCGAGCATATTTCGTAGTATGAAATGCATGAATGGTGTGAGACGCCTTGGGACCTTGTGCAATGAAGCTGAAAGACGAAATATGGAAGATGCATAAAACCACATTGAGAGAGGACTAAAAGGAGCAAAATAAACTACTTCACCTTGAATCCAACCTTTTTTTGGGTCTCAAAACACACTGCACCATTACATTTTTCAAGGCAACAAACCATCATGACCAGTCACCACAAAAACCCAAGAAAAATCATCATGTTTACATGTCCATGAAGAAGAAAAGAAAACGAAAGTGCATAAAAGAATCTATTGAGAAAATAAATACATTTAAAAATAATGCAGTTTTTGCCCTTTTTTGTCAACTGGTTTCCAAAGCTTCCAAAGCAAAGTTTCTCATCACATAGTCGGTCTTGACTTTCAAGTCAGTCTTAGCGTAAAGAAGGCAAAATAGAGAAGAAATTACTATAATTTGAATGCACAATGCACTCTTTGACCAGCTTTTGCTCTCATCAATTTTGCTCACTTGTGTGCCCTAACACAATTCAACGGAAGTACGGTCGGTGCGGAAAGGATTTTTTTTTCAGCTTCTACAAACCACAATTAGCCATCCGGTTTTTGCAGT